>JAAEAF010006373.1:0-52879 GCA_011037195.1 Triatoma infestans | reverse complement strand
ACGACACCTCCTCCCTTGGCGTACTTGGCACCAGTCCATGCTTAAATAATCAAATATATTACCTAGGCATAAACCAAAAATTAATGAGATACTAGTGAAAATCATGCAGTGCTGATAAAATAAATGGAATGTTGAAAAGAGATGATCAACTACTTTTTTCCACTAGACTCTTAATCAACGACGAAATTGGATTTAGAGGCCCTTTTTAGGATCTGGAGCAGTGACGGATTTCTGCAAAGGTGCAACTGGCGCGCGCCTGGGGCCTCATAAATAAAGAGGACTTCAAAATTCAGCTCTCCAAAAAAAAAAATTATTTTGATCTTTTAGGTTTCAACGGCCATTTTCACAAAAAACACTTAAGTTTCCGGGTTGAGACCGCGTCAGTAGATTGCTAAAAATCGACGTTTCGCGCATGTTGCAATGAGCTTCTTCAGGATAGTTACCTCTTTGTTCAAAGCCATTAAGGCAATGGGTAAATTATTTTTTATAATTTTGCCTCATTAGCTTTCAAGGGATAACACGACCTTGAAGAGGCTCATTGCAACATGGGCGAAACGTCGCTTTTTAGCAAACCACTGACGCGATCTCAACCCGGAAATTCAAGTGTTTTTAAAAAATTATTTTTTTTAATTATTAATTTATTCATAATAAAAATAATTAATAATTTAGCAGTGTTCCTTAAATTAAATTGAAAAATGAATAAGTTCAATATTCATTATTTACAATCTCTAAATAATAAATAATTTACAAATAAATTATTGTTATTCGTAGATTACTAGATTTTTGAAATACAAAGTAGTAGTAAAATTAAAAATAAATTATTTTTTATATCCATGAATTACTAGATTTTTGAAATACAAAGTAGTAGTAAAATTAAAAATAAATTATTTTTTATATCCATGAATTACTAGATTTTTGAAATACAAAGTAGTAGTAAATTAAAAATAAATTATTTTTTATATCCATGAATTACTACATTTTTTTTGTTTTTAACACTTTTACCTATTGAATCTTAATAATTCTTGTACCAATAAGTTTCACTTTTCATAATACAATCTGAACATCAGCAACCTTTTCCTCTAGCAGACGGTTGTAAACGATTGCTATGAATATTTTATTTATATTATTGTATTTTGTATACTTCTCTCTGAATAAATATTTATTATTATTATTATCACCAACTTTTAAATATAGCCAGACAGTTGTAATTTTTTATTGGTTAATTTTCAAAGTTATTTCTTTATGTGTCACTTTTTTTGGCCACCGGTAAAGAAGTATAAATGCCTACCATAGTAAAAAAAACGTGCGTGTAGAATGCACACTATAGGGTCTGGGGGTAGTGAAAATATTTAAAAAAAAAAAACCTATTGCGCAACAGCCCATGAAGAAGGGCCCAAGGCTTGCCAGACGGCGATTTGAATAGAGGGGCGTGTGGTAAGCGGTTCCGCCGCAGTTCCCACGCCGTTTAGTTCCGGCTTTCGCTACCTCGGGCGCTACTAACTGAAGCTTCCCATTTTTTATCATGATACTGGGCCAACTGGGTCCAGCGCGCTACCACTGGGCAAATCCATTCCCTAATATTGGAAAGTGGATGGTTGTACCGAGGATGACTGATCTGAAAATATTTGTTCCGTCCTTTTTAGATAGATCACAGATCGGGAATTTTTTGGTTAGATTACATTTTGTCGAATCCGGTGAGTTTGCTGTAGCAATGAAAAATGAAATACTGACATCTAGGAAAGTCTTTAAAAATGTTTGTATATATTATATAAACTTATTTAAATAAAATTCATTAATACCGGCAGGGAGGGGATTACCTCAAAGTGCTAGCGCGCTGGGCTGGTAACGGGACGTCCCGGGTTCAGTCCAACTAGTGCTGGCCTTAGATTTTCTCTTCCTAGGAGCCTCAACCCACTGCCCGATGAAGAGCATTGCTTTCTGTAAAGAGAAAACCCTCCTCCAGAGGCAAGCATTGCACTAATATTGAAGCGCCAGTGACCGCAGATATTGACGCGCCTAAAAAAAAAAAAAAGTTAACAATAAATACCTGCAGGAAGAAAGAAAACAAATCGCCAATTATACTTTTCTTCTATTGAACTTGAAGCTATTGGTACAATAATCGCTGCCAATCCAGACGTACAGCTAGATATTCCAGCTGCTAGTGCTCTCTTCTCTTCAAACCAAAAACTAGGTGCTGCCATTGAAGACATGTAAACCAATGAACCTCCAGTACCTGAAGAAAAAGAATGGAAACAATTAATTTATAGTTTCATTAGTAAACGACATGTTTCAAATTGTTCAATCGATTTGCAATATTCAGATTATAAAAATTTGAATAAAACATACATAGATGTACCACAGACCTTTCAGTTTTTATAAAACAATTTAGGTGTAAGTTCTATGCATTATCTGCTTAAAAAGGAAGTTATAGGAAAGAAATTACTTAATAATATAAGAAAAAAATGAACACAAAAGACAAAACTCAAAAAAGTGAGTACCTGCTATAATACCAAAACAGAACATTTGTGCGACAAAATTAGTCAGAAAATAGCTAACTCCTATCCCCATAAATCCAAAGGCCGCTCCTATTAGCATTGTCAGGCGAAATCCAATTCTATTTGCTACTGCTCCACTGAAGGGACCTAAAATTTGTGGCATAATTTTTTATTGTCTTTCGATTTAAAGATTTTTTTTAAAACACTCAATAAAGTTTGTATTAAAATATTTCAGACGTTAAAAAAAACGTCAAAGCAAACAGTGAATAATCATCATACCAAAAGTCTCTTTATTAATCAGTAATGAATGAAATACAGTTCCGGATGAAAATACACTGGATGAGATTACTAATTCTAAAATGAATTTCGGTCTGTTTATTAATGAATAAACACATTCTTTCACATAAGAAGTATATCACATAATGAGCAGCCCAATTATCATTGTTCTAAAGCTGCACCCAGAATGAATTCATCTTTGCAACATACAAATTTTAAACAAAATATAATTTCAAATAAAGGTAAAAAAATTCACAAAATTGTAAGTAATCAAAACTATATTTCTATTAACTCAATTTATATTGCTTTCTGGAATATAAATGGAATAAACTTGATGTACAACTTAAATAATGAAGAAATTAACGCTCTTTTTAATAACGAAATAATTTTTTATCTGAAACTTGGCTTTATCACTCAAATTTCATTAAAACAAAAATTTTAGATGAATACTCCATATTTAAGAGTGAACCAAGTAAGATTCATTCTAAAGGTAGAGCTAGTGGCGGTTTGTTGATTTGTGTAAAATCAAAACTTATCACTTCCGCTTTAGTTATAAACAAAACGAATTTCTTAAAATGGTATTCAAATCGTCAGGCCTTAAAATTACAATGAGATGTTTGTACGGCAATGGCCAGAGAAAACGAATTTCTGTTTGTTTTTGTTATCATAAATTCATTATAAATTATATCATAAATTACATCATAAATTCAGATTTAATTATAAATTCATTTGAGGAAGAATCTTAATGATATTGTTAATAAATTTGGTCACCTTAATATTATTATTAAGTGGCGATTTTAACGCCAGAATTTCTAATTTGAATAATCAAGAAGACGACATATTTGAAAATACTTTCTTTAAGTACTGTCGATTATCTTTTGATAAAAAACTAGATAACAGAGGGAACGGGAATTATGGAAGATATGGTCAATTTGTTTTAAACGGTCATTCACTAAGTGATTGTCCAGCTAATTGTACCTGCTTAACGCCTATTGGCGATAGTATGTGGATTTAGTCTGGATAAATCTAGAAATGAGCACTTTCTTTAGATTTCAAGATTATAGATCTTTTGACCATTTTTTGGCCCATTTTCTATCTCTGTTAACCTATCCAACTGTAGTAAGTATTTAATATCTAATAATAATAAAATTAATTTCTCGATTAGAGGTGATTATTCTAAATAGTTGGCCTTTCATGGCAGATGATAATATTTATTTTTCGAATAGTAGTATGGATCTAGTACCAAATAATGTAGTTAATACTATTTTTCAATATTTATAACAAGTTGGAATTCTTTGTCCTTTATCTGTAAAACATAGTAACAATGTATATATTCATAAAGTACAAAATTATTGGCATAATCTTAAAAAAATCACTTAAAAACTGTAAGATTAATCAATTTCAATCGACTCATTTACAAATATACAACTGAAGCTAAAAAACATTATATAAGGACAATTAAACATGCAAAATTAGATTATATTAATTTAATTAAATCCACCTTTAGAAATATTAAAAGCCCAAAGGATTTTTGACAAATTGTTCGAAATTTAACCATTAAAAATTCTGAACCTCCCTCTGAAGTTAGTATTAGTCAATGGACTGAATTTTATAGAACTGTTTACCTTCCTAGAATAACTACTGAAGAGCAATATATTGGTACATCTTATCCTGTTCTGGATGACTTATTTTCTAAGAGGAACTTACGAATTGTATAATTAAACGTAAAGCTAATAAAGCAACAGGACCAAATTATATCCTTAATGAACCGTTTAAGTATTTATCGGCAAACTGGACCCATTACTTACTTGATATCTTTAACAAAGATTGGATTAAAGCAAAAATTCCGCTTTCACGGGGTCAGATAAAAATGAAATTAATTTTCAAAAAACGGGACCCAAAGGAACCTCATAACTATCGCGGTATTGCCCTTGTAAATATTATAACCAAACTTTTTACTCTGTTGCTGGGTAATAGATTAAGTAATTGGGTTGAGGGTGTCTAATTGATCCCAGAGGAACAAATAGGTATCCGCTCAGGTCGAGGCTGTATTGATGGAATGTTCCTCTTTCGGCTGCTTTAAATATTCAATTAAGATTTAAAAGGCAACACATATTTGTCGATCTTTCTCGAGCGTTTGATTCCATTCCTCATAATCTTCTCTGGAATAAACTTTTTAATCTGGGAATAAGTCTTAAGAAAATCCGGATATTAAAACTGCTTTATGATTCCGCCCAAATATTTATTGAGGATAAGTTTGTACAATCCGGTATGATAGACGTCACCACCGGAGTCCTACAAGGCCAAGTCCTTTCCCCCCTCTTAATTAATCTTTTTGCATGTGAAATTGTAGAATATTTTTTATATTTTTTAAAGAGAGATGCTAAAGACATTAATATTAAAGGCTCCAGAGATCTTCTTTTGTTAAATTATGCTGACGATATTGCGATCACAAGTTATACTTGGCATGATGCTCAGTTTAAACTTAAAATACTGGATAATTATTGCAAAAAAAATGGTTTAAAAATAAATAGACAGAAAACTGTGTAGTTCCATTTAAAAAGTCAGGCAACTAAAAAAAGATTGTAGATTTTTACTTAGGAGGTACACGTATTAAATTACAAAAGAACTATAATTATTTGGGGGTACCTTTTCATAAATCCTGTAAATTTGTTAATACTGTTAAGCATTTTGTTACAAAATGTTCCCTGGCTATTCCTCGAATTCTGACTATATTAAAACAAGCTAAAGGTGACTGTTGGAACTCCACAATGTACTTGCGTGATAGTTTGATATTGAGTGTTCTCCTTTATGGGGCTCTTCCATTCACTGAATTGTGGGAACGGTCAAGGGTAGTTTATCAAGCGTTTATTACAATTGCCGAGAACAACCCCTGACTTTTATATACGGCTTGATACAGGCAGCACGACACCAAACTTAAAGTATTTAAAAGACTTATAACATGGTGGTCTAAAATCCTTTTTATGTCAGAAGATCATCTTCCTCGGATCTGCTATGATAGATTAACTGAGTTACATAACAATGTAATACCCTATAATTGGGCCTCAAATTCGCTCTCTCACCTATAAGAAATTGGCGCTGATGATGTGTGGTTTGCCCAAGACCCAAGACTATTACATAGCAAATTCTCTCACCTAGTCGATTCATTTTCTAACAATTTGATTTGTCAGGATGTATTTAAAGCTATTTCCTCAAATTATAATTCCTCTTATAGAAACATCTATAGGTTTAGGTTTGGGAGTAAATTATTTACTGATGGTAAATAAAAGAAACAAGTTTCTTGTCAGTAACTATTTCACAGCAGCCCACGGCTGACACAGTGTTATTTCGCGCTGTTATAAATAAATAAATATAATAGTAAGATAGTATGGATAATTAATTATAAAGTGATCTCCTTCAAAAAACGTGGTTTAAGTTTCACATCCCCATGTGTTGGATGTTTTCATTTTTAAAGGGTACTATATGCCCCTTTAGAGACCATGTGTTAAAAAACATGTGTTTTTTCCCACAAGACCAGTGTATCAACTAAATTTGCTTTGTCCAAATCTATGTATTCGCATTGTTTGACAAAAAACATCCTGATGATGGGCGAACGCCCGAAAACGGTCGATGACCACAAAAAGAAGGAGGCTTCACGGAAAATATCTTTGAAGGTTCAATAACTATTTGAAGGTCTCATACATTGATTTTTCTTTTATTACTTTCTTTAATTGCTGTTAGAGTAAATATTGTAATCGTGTCAAATTTTGGATATCGAGTTTTCACCGAATATATCCGTTTTGAGGTCCACTGAGTCCAAAAAAGTGGCTTTTAGAAAATGGTCTGTATGTGAGGGGGATTGAAATGAATATCTCAAAAACGTAAAGTTGCAGAAAGCCCAAACTTGGTATTCTGTTTAGGTACTACCGACGCATCAGACACTAAGATTTCGGATAAAATCATTCGACCGAAAGTGCAAATTTACTAAATGGTTTTTTCTCAAAAATGGTTGCAAGGATTTTATTTAAACTTGGTATATCAACTACACATACAAAGAGATACAACTTTTAATTATAACTATTTTCTGCAAACATTTATTTAAGTGCACTTTTGGGGGAGGTGTGTGGGGTTATGGTTTCCTCTCAAGTACTATTTCAGTTATCACACAATTCTAAAATCTAAATAATATTAATTAGAATTAAATATGTTGTCGAAATCTCGAGTTTGAAGAAAATCGGATGACCTGTAGTGCGCTTTACTGAAAAATTTTCTTAAAAATTCATTTTAGGCGTAATGAGGGTTAAAGTTTTCTCTAAAATGCTATATATTAGTAAATATTAAATGTGCTCCCAAACTTCGTTGTTTGAAGAAAATTGGTTGGTTGCAAGTGCGAATTTATCTAATATTTTTGGGCTTCCTGTAATTTCCTTCATAAACATGGTACAGAGACTTTCATTGCAGGGATCTATCAAATAATTATAATACGCAAATTGCAGTTTGTTGAGAAAGTTGTGTGATGTTCACATCCGACTTTTAAATTGTAATGGTTATGTTGTAAACCGTGTATTGTAAACCTATTCTAAACAGCATGTTATAATAGAAATGTCAGTGTAACCACTAAAATTAAATAAAATAAAAAAAAATCTGATGTAAAACACTCAAACGACTTTCTGTTTCTGCGAAAGCAAAATTTCTTCACACTTACAATTCTTATTAGTATTTAAATCCGTCGGCAATTTTTATGGAGAAAATCACAAAAAACTGAAAAACCTATTCAGTAAAGTCGCACTTCCACTCAACCGATTTTCTTCAAACTTGGAATTTTGGCAACTTATTTAATTCAAATTAATATTATTTAATTCACAAAATTGTATAGCACATTGTTGAACTAAAATAGCACAATAGAGAAAAACATAACCTCACCTATCTACCAAAAGTGCCCTTAAATAAATTTTCCGGAGAAATGTTTTAAATAAAAGTTGTAGCTCTTTGTATGTATAGTTGATATACTTAGTTTAAAGTAAATCGTAGGACCGGTTTAGAGAAAATAGTAGAAAACTGAAAAATACTTTCAGTAAAGTCGCACTTTCGATTGATGGATTTTGCCCGAAATCTTCGTATCTAATGCGAAACCAAGTTCGCAGCGATTTTTTAACATATTCTGGTAAAACTCTCTCTCTCTCCCTCACACACACACACACAGACCATTCGCTAAAAACATTTTGGAGTAAGAGAAAGTAATAGAGTTTCATAAACAAAAATCTGGTTTGGAACATTTACGAGACTTTCTCTAGATAGCTCCTAAACAGTATATCAAGGATGAGCTACTTGCGATTTTTCGTTGTGAGATATTTGTTCACACACACTATACATCCATATATGCGACAAAGACCTTCAGTAAAAACGTTTTCAGGGGACCTCGAAATACGTATTTCCGGTGAAGACTCAATTTCTAAAACTGAATAATCGATGGTATGGGTTATGTCGATTATGGCAAAAATTGGGTGTGGGGACACTGTGTGTGTTGATGGGTAATGAGAGGTTAGAGAGAGTGAGTTGTCATTTTGGTCTTCTTGTGCTCTGTGTGAAAAAGAAGATACTGTGTGCCATTTGTAGTAAACTTTTGTTTATAATAATAATAAACGTTTTGAATAATATTTAGTTTTCTTTGTTTTTCTTATTTGGTAGCCAACAAGAAGGACAAAGTAAAAACTCGGTACTCTGAATGGTGGAAAATGGGATAATCATTTATGATATTTGTTTAAAATTATTCCAAAATATTAGATCTTTCTCTTATATCAAGAAAATATTTGCGGCTACAAACAAAAAATAACTTCAATTTTAAAATATAATTGACATTTTTCCAAATTTCATTAGCATAAATCACAAGAACGCTTACCAAATAAGTAGCAGACACATGTATGCACAGAGATTACCAAAGATGTTTGAGCTAACGTTGCATTGAATATTTTTGCCAGATGTAATTGCATTGAAGGGAACGAAAGAGCTGTCGAATCAACACAAAAATTTCCAACCGAGCAAACCGCTACAATAACCCATCCCCAT
The DNA here is from genome assembly GCA_011037195.1 of Triatoma infestans. NCBI lineage: Eukaryota > Metazoa > Arthropoda > Insecta > Hemiptera > Reduviidae > Triatoma > Triatoma infestans. The sequence continues at coordinate 44,042 of JAAEAF010006373.1, read as the reverse complement.
CCGCCATCTGGTGGTAATGTAATAATCGGAGCTAGTTCATCCGTTTGCTTTTTTTTTTTAATTTTAGGTTCTTTTATTGGTGTTCTTTGATTCGATGAGCCAGCAGCTTCTTGAGAATTTGCCATTTCATTTGAACAACATATTTCCAAATAATAAAAATTGCTATCTTCAAGCAGGAAAAAAGTATTCCTTAAATGAGATTCTGTTAGATATATGAAATAATTAAGATTCCTCTAGGAATTTGATTTCATTAAGGAAACATAAGCTTTTGGTACAGATGATAAGTCACGTTTTCAAATGCATATGTTATTTCACTGCTACCATTTAAAAATGTAATGCTTCATCTGTACCAAAACCCTACATTATTTACGGTGGTAAATATAGTATATATATTATTTCATTTAAAGTATAACATGTAAGAATTTAATTTTTATCAAATTTAAAACGAATTTCTTTACAGTTACTAAACTAGTTATAAATTATTCTTTCAGATAATTAGAGTAAAACAAAATTGTTAAGAATTATAGCCGCTATCGATGTATGATTACATATCGATTTGTTTAATGTTTGGAAAAACAATATTCATTATTTAAAAAAGTCACATGATTTTTGCGGCTCGTGTTATTTTTACGATCTTACTGTCATCCTTGTTTTTTGTGTTTTGCTAATCTGTATGTGCATAGTTGTATTGTTTAGTTTGAGAATAAATTGTGTTGTTTCCTCGAATGTATATATATGTATGTTTATTTCTTTGAGAACCCCAACATATGGCATGTAGTAATTCCCTTGTGGGGAATTCAAAGGTTGATAGACAATAAACAGTTGAGAGTAAAAGTCTGAAAACCTTCTTGTCTGGAAGCTTTTGTTTAGTTATTGGAAAAAGTTTTCTCACTGAAATTGCCGAAATGGATGATGATGAGGTAAGAGAATATAATTATTTAAGTTACAAAAATGCAAGAATTCATCTCAGACGTGTCACAACGTTATCTTTGATAAATTAGAATTACTTTTGAAGGGAGAGAATTTAGATAAGACAAGAATTGAAGAAGAATCTGTAAAGGCACATGTTAAATCACTGAGATTGTTTGAAATCGATAGTAAGTTGGAAGAAGTCTTGTTGGACTGGCCTGGAAAACAGAATGAATTCGAGAGATAATTTGATAAATGTGAAGAATTTAGAGAGAGATAGTTAACCCTTGATCTTACGAAATCAAAAGTGGTTAGAAGTTAAAGGAAGATGTTTGCGGTAACGCTGAGAGTAATTTAGCTCCGAGGAAAAACGAGGAATATCAAACTTTTTAAATTGCAAGCAAAGAAATTCGACGGTAAGTTGCAGAATTGGATAGGATTTTGGACGATGTACCGTAGAATTCACGAAGATGAGGAATTAGGAGATGATGAAAAATTTCAGGATTTGTTACAATTTACGATGGAAGGTTCACCAGCGCGATAAGTTATTGGAAAGCTTCCCACCTTCAGAAAAGAATTATCCAAAAGCAGTCGAACAATTAAAAAAGAGATTTGAATGAAAGAGGACTGCTTATTAATTGTACTGAAGGAGTTACCTAAGGTAGCTAATGCTCAAGCGTTTGAAGTAAGTAAGATTCCGCTTTGGAATTTGTATGATAAACTAGAGACACAGCTAAGAGCGTTGGAGACACTTGGTGTTGCCAAGGATGATTTTGCGAACATGCTCTTACCACTTGTGGAATCGTCGCTACCTGGAAATATTTTAAGAGAATGAGAGAGAAGGCGAGCATCTGAAGATGTTGAGGATGAAGGCGCAGAGCATATGCAGTTAGAGTCTTTATTAACATTTCTCAGACAATAAGTGGAAAGTGAAGAGAGAATGTCTCTGGCTCGCGAAACTTTTGCCAAGAATCCAGAGGAAAGCAGTCCTAAGGGAGTGTCAGAAAATAAAGTTGTAGGGGAAATAAGAAAAGTTTCCAGTATTAGACAAGAAATATATGGACCATGAGAGCCCAACAGCCGCTGATTTCATCAATGTCAAATCTCATACACATACAAGAGGTATATTGAATGTTTGTACTGCGAAGGTATACATCCTAGTGAGAACTGTATCAAGGCTAGAGAGATGGGTGTCGAAGATCCAAAGAGTGCTGAAGGAAAAGTTTTGTTGTTTCTCCTGTTTGAAGTGGGGGACACACCTCTCGACAATGTAAAGTAAGAATTAAGTGCATTATTTGTACAAAGAAACATCATCCATTGCTTTATCCTGAGAGGAAAAGGAACAACTCCAAGAAAACGGTGGCTGAAGTTGAACCTAATTTATACTAATTTTGATTATGTTTTATTGCAGACTCTCTGTGTGAAGCTCAGAGAAGAACGAGAACACATGACGCGACTGCTGATAGATACAGCGTACAGCGTTTCTATGTGTCTCAACATTTAGCCCATTCGATAAATTTACAACTCTCAGAAAAGAAAAATCTGGTCATGCGTTATTTGGAGGTACCCAGACAGAGGTTGAACACCATGTCTGCTATAAGGTAAGGCTAGCAAGTCTGAGTAATAATTATTGTTGCAATTTTGAAGCGCTAGATAGTGACAAGATCTGTTCATCTCTCCCGGTAGCAGCTAAGTGTCCCTGGTTTGAAGAACTAAAGGCTAAAAGGATAATTTTGACAGATACAAAAGAAGATTCCATAGATATTTTGGTAGGAGCAGACATCGCAGGCAAAATCATGACTGGTAGAAGAGAAATACTCGATAACGGGCTGATAGCCTTAGAAACTCTTTTAGGTTGGACCATTATAGGTAAAGTGAAAGGACATGGCAGTGACTTCAACATACATGTCAATTTATTAACTACCGAGATTAATGTTTCAGATTTGTGGCAGTTAGATATTTTAGGTATAATGGATCTCGTTCAGACTAAGTGTAGGGAGCAAGAGAAAATTGACGCTTTTATGTTCTTTTCAGAAGAATGTGATTATTCACGCTGATGGGCAATTCTCATAAGGTAGGATTGCCGTGGGTGAATGACCATCCCCCAATACCGCGAAATTTTGACGTGGCGAAGAAGAGACTAGAAGGTACTTTGAAGAAGTTAGAATTTTCTGGCAAGGTAAGAGATTATGAGAAAATATTTTTTGAATGGCTCAATAACGGCATTATTGAAGAGATACCTTGTGAAAATGGGATGCAGGCCATTATTTGCCTCATCGTCCAGTGTACAAAGCAATTGGTACCACCAAAATAAGACCGAATCTTCGATGCTTCTGCGAGGCTACCTGGAAACCATTCATTAAATCAATGTCTCATAAAAGGAGTAAATATGAGAGAACTGATTCCCACAATTATTTTACGCTTCCGCTGACGAAATCGGGATGATTGCAGACATCGAAAAGGCTTTTCTGCAAATTTCATTAAAGGAGCAAGACCGAGATTATTTACGTTTTTTATGGAAAAACAATGTTGGTGCTATGAGAATTTTCCGACATAAACGAGTTGTGTTCGGAATTTCTAGCATCCATTTTTATTAGGGGTCGTAATTGACCATCATCTCACCAGATGTAAAGAACTCGCAAAACGAGTTGGGAAAAATTATTCTATTTACGCAATTGAAAAATTACAACGAGGATTTTATGTTGACCATTGTGTTACTAGACTATCGGATAAAAACAACTGTATTGTTTTGTAAGAGAAGCCAGCTCTATCTTTAATGTTCCAATTTCAATCTTCATGGATGGAACATTAAAAAAAATACAGGTTCTGATTATCTTGAATTTGATGACACTGCCGTGCTAGGACTTATTTGGAATAGAGGGAGGAATACTTTGAGATTGAACTCTCCAAATTGGGATAGAGATATAAATGGTCCTCTCACTCGGAGAACTTTATTAGCCACTACTCAGAAGCTGTTCGATATTGTTGGAGTATCTTGTCCAATTACATTAATACCAAAATTACTTATACAGGAGACCTAGATTGAAGGAGATGAATGGAACTCCATCTCACTAATGTGTATTACTGGAATGACTCAATGACCGTGTTGGAGTGAATAAAACGGAACGAACCCTGGAGAATGTCTGGAACCGAGTACAGAAGATAAGAAGATTAAGTGATCCATAAGCATGGATCTGAAGTGAACCCAGCAGATCTGGCCAGTCGAGGGTGTTCACCCAAGGTTCTCATCCAATCGAGATGGTGGGAAGGACCCCATGGTTGCGATTATGTGAAACTGAAGTGGCTTTATGCATACACTGAGCCTAATGAAGAAGAGATACTAGAAGAGAGAAAAAAGACTGTGGTTGCGGCCTGCATACAAATGGGAGATAATTGTTTGACCATCCCCTTTCATTACTTCTCATCATTTCTCATTTCATTCATTCATCATTCTCATCATTCATTCATCATTTCTCATCATTTCATTACTTCTCATCTCAAGTATCACATGATTTTAAGATGTGTGGGATGGTATTTAGGTTTATCAACAACTCTCGAATGCGGAAAGACTCACGAATTTCCGGGAATCTGTCAGTGAATGAAATAAATTTAGCAGAAAAAATTGTACTTAGAGAAGTACAGAGAGATTCGGTTCGAGGATAAAACGGACAAAAGAATAAAAAGATTGAAGCCGTATTTGGATGCAGATAGGATTCTACGAATAAGAATTCGCTTGTGGGCAAGAAAAGACACTGAGGATTTCCGTGCTCCAGTGATTTCGCCATCTGACCATCAAGTGGTAGAGAAGATGATTTTTGAAATTCATCTCCTAATTGGGCATATAATTGGCTAATGTCTGCTGAATACAATTAGAGAAATCAGGCAGGCAATCAAGAGGTAAGTTCGAAATGTGTTATTTGCCAGCGCTATATTGCAAAACACTTGAATACAGAAACACCCCTATTACCGGAAGACAGAGATCATTGATGCGAGAGTATTTGAGGTAACAGGAATATTCTTTGCAAGGCCTCTTTTCTTAAAGAGCGGAGAGAAAGCCTGGATTTGTATGTTTACTTGTGCGGTGTACCAAGCTATCCACTTGGAAGTAGTGCATTGCTTTCAACAGAAGCCTTTATGAGAGCCTTTCGAAGATTTATTGCTCTCGACGTGGTAGACCTTCTTTTATTTACAGCGACAATGGGACTAATTTAAAGGATTTGATAATGCTAGTAGAAAATTAGATTGGAACAAAATTACTAGGCAATATGCCATTGAGAGAATAGAGTGGCGGTTTAATCCGGCCACAGCTGCATGGTGGGGAGGCTTCTGAGAACGATTGATAGGAATATTGAAGACGTTACTTAGGAAGATGCTGGGAAGGGCTTGTCTTACTTAGGAAGAATTGGTGACCGTAATATGTGACTGTGAAGCTCTAATCGATTCTCGCCCAATAACCTATATGTAGAAGATAATGAGACGCCCGTTCCAATATCAGAGGAGTTCCTTCTTGGACTTGATGCATTACAGTAGCTTCAATAAGAGATTGAACTATTTGAATGACGTGAGGAAGAAATTAAGAGAGCGCTTTAGGAGTGATTATCTCGGACAGCTTTCACCATCAGTTAAAGAAGGTAAAAGTTCTAGAGAACCGTGAATTGGAGAAGTTGTACTAATAGGCTCAGATAACCAGAAGAAGTTGGAGTGGCCATTGGCCGTGGTAGAAAAGATCATTGTTGCTCGAGACGGTAGATGTCGGCTTGTTGAACTACGATCCCCTGAGGGTAAGCTGCACTGTCCTATCCAGAGATTATTCCCTTTGGAAATATTCTCCGTGACAACGCGAAGTGAGAGTCCTGACCAGAGCGGAAAGGATTTGTCAGACGGGATATCAGCCGATGAGCCCAACAAAGAGCAAATTCTGAAGAAGAGGAAGTGCGGAAGAGTCGTGAGGCTACCGCAGAAATTTCTGTAAATCTTTGTTGAAACGCTCCTGCGTTTCAATGTGGCAGTATGTTGAGAATTATAGCCGCTGTCGATGTATGATTACATATCGATTTGTTTTAATGTTTGGAAAAAGAATATTCATTATTTAAAAAAGTCACATGATTTCACGGCTCGTGTTGTTTTTACGTTCTTACTGTCATTCTTGTTTTTTATGTTTTACTAATCCACATATACATATTGTATTGTTTAATTTGAGAATAAATTTTGTTTTTTCCTCGACTGTATTTACATATGTTTATTTTTTTGAGAACCCGAACAAAAATAACTCAAAAACGAAGCACGCATCTACCGCCGCATCAGACACCAAGGTTTCGGGCAAAACCCATCCACCAGAATTGCGGCTTTCAACGACTTTCTTCATTTCGTTCATATACTATCTACTACATAATACCTATCACTTTTAATTGTCACATTTTCCCGGGAAAATTGATTTTTCGTGGGGTTCTGAGGGAACAATAGCGTTATGCATTCCTCTAAAGTACCTCTTCAGTATAATGTATGGATGGTATCACCAAGTGCATAATAGTATTAACATATATTAGAAGCAATGATAGAATTCCAAATTGGAAGCATAACGGTTTACCGGAAGTTTACAGAACTTTACAGAATAGGTTTTATTATTATTTGGGGGGGGGGGATTTTCTTGATAATGGCTACTTATTTAAAACCCGCGGGAGTGCCCGCTGCACAACTAAAAACGAATCGCTTTTAAATATTTGAAATATTTTTTCAAAAAAATTAATTTTAGAGGGATTTGCAGGTTCTGTCAGGTTTAAATTTAAATCCATTCCCAAACTTCCTTTTAAATTGCCTTTCTTTTACAAATATGTAGATGATTGCCTACCAGCAATACCATCTGATCAAGTACGTATATTCTTGACATATTTAATTCTTTCCATCCTCATCTACAATTTACTTACGAACTAGAAGACAACAACACTATTAACTTTCTCGACTTAACCACTATACGCGATGTTAACAATACTCTCAAGAGTAATAATATATAATTTGACTGGCACTCAAAAAATATACGCTCCGACCATTACCTTCATTTCAAATCCCAACACCCATATGCCCAAAAAATCAATTTCCTTAAAGCTTTTTCTAGACGCGTCTTTTCCCTTAGCCATCCCAAATTTCTCAGGACAATAAAAAAAGACTTCTATAATTTTCTCTAGCATCAAGGCCTAATTTTGTCTAGGCTATCTTCATCACCTCATTAAGAAAACGCTTAATGAAATATTGTCATCTACACTCACCAACACGACATTACGATAATAACTTAACTCATTCTCTTCATATTTCTGTTGACCGACCTCCTAAATACATTTCATTTACATACATTAACAAACTGTCTGAGAAAATCTCTAAAATTTTCAGATGCTCTAATATCATTTTAGCCCACAAATGCGCTAATATATTAACAAGTGGTATTTAAACGAGTAGGGTCTTTAAGTTATACAGCAAACTTAAAGACCCTACTCCTAACAAATTACAATCATACCTCGTTTACCAGATAGACTGTAGAGGAGGTTGGACCTTTGATTAATCGAAGTTTAGCAAGCGCCTTACAAGCTGGTCCGACTTTAGCCTCTGTGGTAATGGAAGGCACTGTTATAATACTGCGTGGGTTACCTGGGTGTAATACTCCTGGCTGCAAACTCCTATGGGCACGGTACGCTTGACACCCTGTTTTACGAGGGTATATTTCTGAGGTTACCCTTGGGGACATCACTATAGATAACCAGCGGGTACACTCGTTCCGCTGGGGACATTTAGCGACGTCCAGGTCTAGAGCCGCCGACTTTAGTGGCGAAACAGGGTTACCTCGTATAGGATGCAGTAATACTAAATGCTGTGCTCGGACGGTCTTGATGAATAGGAGCTTTTCACGCTGGGAGCTTCCCATACTGAACTGGAGAAGACCCCTTGCCCCTGACCAAGAGCTATGCGCGCCCCAAACGATAGAATGCGCGCATAAAAACGTGACGTCACTCTGCACCATTCCCCTTGCGACACACTCAATCAAAAACTTGGGCGCATACCAACAGAAACCCTAACAAACAGCCTTCAAAATGAAAGTGGTCACACACGGCTACCTATATACCTATTTTCACATGTTACTAGCCCTCACACGCCATAAACATTTGTTACTAGATTACGTCATACTCATTTGTAGAATGTAGAATTTCATGAGTAAAATATAGAACACCTAGGGGATAGGAAACCCCTAAGTGTTCAAACAAATAAGTGAGAATGTTCTCATAACTAGCCATTGCGCCTTGGCATAAGTGGTTGGAGAAGAACGTCGGGCTCTACTCAGCAGAGATGCCGTGACGCTTCAGCACCGTATCTGGCCTCCGCAAAGCGGATTCGGGTAAACTTCTAGCCTACTTGTATTACCGACGAGCGCATACCCCTATCTACCACGGATGGCGGAGGTGTGGGTCCGAAGGCTCTAGAACTATGCTATTCGCACTCATACGTTCGTCAATGTTACCACTTCCCGATAAGGGGCTGAAGAGTCACGGCATCTCCACTGACAAGAGCACGGCGTTTTTGTCCTGTCACTTATGCAAGCAAAGGTGCAAAGGCAAGTTGTGAGAACATTCTCACTTACGAACCACCAATGGTACGTTATACCTTAGGGGTCCTACATTCCTCTCATGAGGCTCTACATTCTACGAATGGCATGATCTTAGTGATCAGCAATGGAGTGTGGGGGCTACTATCATATGGAAATAAGTATATGTTTTCAGCCGTGGGTGATAATTCTCATTTAAGGCACTAATATCGGCGGATCGGTTTTGCGAAAGCGGATTAATAGAAAAGTAGCAAGCGTCTTAAAAGCTCACCCGATTTTAGCATCTGTGATGATGGCTTAATGCACTGCTCCTTGTGGCACCACCGGAAAGAGTCATCGGTCTTGCACAGGGACGGGCTAAGTGCATAAAGCCGAAAGAACAATGGCTTAAAGTGGCGGAAATGCTCGGCCTCCATAGTTTGGGTGCACTACCAAAACCCTACCCACTGAAACTCCCTCTATTCCACGGAACACTAGCTCGAAACCGTTTTTCACTTTATTTCAGCTTAGATTCTTACTTCGTCCTGCGTGCTCTCTCCTCATCTCGTTCCTTACCTTTCCCAATCGACTTTTCTTGCTCGGTGTACTTCCTAGGCATATTGTGTCATTTTAGGGAGAAAGTGTGGGTGGAAGCTGATCTAGGGACGTTGCTGGAAGCAAGATGGTGTTATTTTCAGCGTAAGTACTGAGTATGTGTTTTAAGTAAGTTGGTAGAAAATTAGAAATTAAATTCTCATTTCTTCTGACGAAGAATTATTACTTTTACTTATTCCTAGTAGGAGGAAGTAATACAATCGGAAAACATGTTTAGGTCCCCTGTATATGATAATATGTTGTTTATAGCGAATGTTCTGTAAGTGTAGTTGTGTGTGTGTGTGTGTGTGTTTTTTAACAGAATATCTCAAAAACGAAGAGTCGAAATGAAGGTTTAGAGCAAACTCCATCAACCTAAAGTACAACTTTACTACATTTTTTTTTTCAGTTTTTCGTTATTTTCTCGAAAATAGCTCCAACGATTTTCGTAAAACTTACGGTCTACCCACATAAATTTCAATCACTTTTATTTGAAACATTTTCCCAGGAAAATTGTTTTTTGGGGGGATTCTGGGGGAACAATCGCGTTATGCTTTCCTCTAAACTACAACTTTAATTTAATATACAGTCTCACCACCTCCATAGTATTAACACACATTAGAAATATTGATTGAATTCCAAATTTGAAGAAAATTGGTTAATCGAAAGTAGGTTATGAGTTTTTGAAATTTTCTCAAAAACTATTTCCTTTAAACTTGGTATGCTAACTTCACAGATAAAAAAGTATTACTTTTATTTGAAAATTTTCCCCCCCAAAAAAACTTATTTTAGATAATTTTAGTTGTGCGGAATTTGTGGCGTTAATTCATATGTTACATCTAGTTGGTTGTGTTTTTAGAGCTCTCTACTGGGCCATAATAAAATCATCATCACTCACCCTGCCAAGATTAAAGTAGGTTGATATTATCCCTCTAAATTTATGTTAGGACAAATACGTAAAATTTCAGTTTAAAGTTAAATTTGTTTTTATATATAATTGTATTAAAAGTTATAATTGTAGTTATGTTATTATTAATTGATTATAATATAAAATCAGTTATAGATCGATCATAGATTAATTTGAAATCAATTTCAAATTCAATTAATTTTTTACTAATAAAATACAGAAAAAATACTTTAAGCTATATTATATTTTAAGAAACATAAGAAAGTAGTACCATTGAAAAAAAAATTCTCTTCATAATCACGCCATATTGTATTAGTGGATTTCAGTTCACCTAACTTATTCGGCTAATTTTCATTAAAACAGCATTCGAAATTTTTAAAATCTCATAAATCCATTTTTATTTGATTGTAGTAGATAAAAGTACTATTTTTCTGATGTAGTAATTGATTCTGAAACATTCTTAAAAGATAAATTTTACAGAAATTTCTTTGGAATCCATTTGACCTAATTTATTTCATTTAGGTAAATCAACCAGTTACCAAAAGTAATAATTCTTACTTTTTATTTTTTTATAATGGTTAATGGCATCGACTGCTTTGGTCTTTAGCCATTTTTCTTTCCCTCAAAAATCTTATACCAATATATATATACATGTACAACACCAATAAATTCTAATTTTTATAAGTTCATGCATGTCCAAATAAAAACAAATGAGTCCATTCGCAGGAAAGAACTATCCGCTTATCTATACATCAAACACTCTCACACTCACACAGGTGCCGGGGTTGCCAATCCCGGCTCAGACCCTCCCCTCCTAGAATCAGTGGCTCCCAAATAGAAACAAAGTGCAGAAAGGCTTCCTAAACGACCAAAAGTTGCCACCCCTGGCCGATAATGGCCCCCCACATTCATTCACACAAATCATTCATTCCTATAAAAATTAAAATCTAATACTATAACTTAACTACTACTGGGATTGTAGTACTCGATATTCCTACAATCCCAATCTATCTAATCTACATAAACACTCATTCTCTTTCAACCAAATAAATTACTTTCATACCAATACAATCACTCTTATTTACATATTTATACACATATACAATAGAAATATATACACAATGTAGATACAATTTGATAAATCTATTTACAACTTATGAAATTATTATATTTTCCTAAACACCCCAAAACAGCTTTTACAAAACAAATTACTCCTCTTATCTTATCACGTTCCACAAGATTCTCATTAAGGTTATTTGACAAGCTATACAGTTGTCGCATATCATTCAATTCTCTGCAAAATGATAAACAGTAAAGAGTTCGCCACACCTTTCACTCAACGGTGCTTCTTGCCCAGCCAAGAGGAATTGGTGAGTAAGTAAGAAGAGTATGACCGAATCTCAAACGATGAATTTTTATTCGCTCGGTTCGCTTTAAAGATAGAGGAGGTTTCCATCTAACTACAGACTTTTTAATTGAGGTCAGCTTGTTTTGTATTTGTTGCCATTTTTTCTTAATGGTATCTGATAAGTATGTCTTGAATTCTGATAATTTGGCAATTTGCACCTCTGGAATTTGCCTTTCAGTAGCTTGCCGTGCAGCCTTATCAGCCAACTCATTACCTTCTATTCCAATATGGCTAGGGATCCACATAAAAATTATGTTTTTCCCACTATCAATTAAAGAAGTCATGAGGGCCAGAATCCGTTGGTTAAAGGTATCAATTGAAAAATTATCTGTGAGACTTTGGAGTACACTCAGAGAATCTGAAGCAATCAAGAATTTTGAAATATTTGTAGACATTTTACAGTAGAGTAAAGCTTGCCAAATTGCATATTGTTCAGCTGTGTAAACCGAAGTGTAGTTTGGGAGAGACCAAGAATGTGAAATATTGTCAACAATAAAAGCGCTGCTAACACCGGTATCTGTTTTGGAACTATCTGTATATATTACAGTGAAATCCATGTATTTCTCTAGGACAGCTTGAAATGTTTTGCGGTATATTATAGCAGGTGTATCATTTTTGCATAAGTTTGTGAGCTCATGTAGCACGTGTATAGAAGGTACCTGCCAGGGAGGAACCTCGGTGGAGCCAAGAGGCAGCATCCTTGGCAGACGCAAATCAAGATCTTGTAATAATTCAAATCTCGCATCCCAGTCGGTCTTGTAATAGTAGGCTTCGCCTCATACCCTCGCCTTTTACTAAAGAGAATCTCATAGTTTTGATGGTTATGATTAGCCCTAACTGTAGAGACATAAGTTGCCAGTAATTTCTGTCGCCGGAGACGTAGTGGCAAAAAGCCCGACTCACTATATAAGCTAACAGACGGAGTCGTGGGGAAAGCCCCTAGAGCGTATCTAATGCCTCTATGATGCAACGGATCAAGAATTTTTAAAACTGATTTACGTGCTGACGAATATGCTACACAACCGTAATCTAATCGAGAAAGCACTAACGACCCATAAATACTGAGTAGGGAGTCTGGGTCGGCACCCCATTTACAATTTCCTAGACATTTAATAATATTTAATATTTTTTTACATCTCATTGACAAATCTTTAATATATAATCGCCAATTTAGTTTAGAATCAAAGATCAGACCTAAAAATTTAACCGATTCTTTACATTGTATAGCCATATTTTTTATTTTTAATTGCGGGTCATAATGTGGTTTTCTCAGTCTGCAAAAGTGAATGCATTGAGTTTTTTCGACGGAAAATTTAATCCCCACCTCTTCTGCGTTTTGAACAATTTGATCTATTGACTTTTGCAATATTTTGTTAATTTTTCCCATTTTAGGGGCTGAACAAAAAATATTAAGATCATCTACATACAAGCATTTATTAACTGAGGGTTCAATATTGGAAGCAACATCATTACCAGCAATAGCAAAAAGGGTCACACTTATTGTAGATCCTTGAGGGACACCATTTTCTAAATTTCTAGCTGAAGATAGAGTGTTGCCCACTCTCACACGGAAGCTGCGGTTACTAAGGAAAGAGGAAATAAATAGTGGTAAGTTTCCTCGAAGACCCCAGGCATACAATTTATGTAAGATCCCATATCGCCAGGTCATATCGTATGCCTTTTCCAAATCGAAAAAAACTGCAACGGTGTGTTCCCTACTTTTGAAAGGGTTTTGTATGGCATTCTCAAGGTATACCAAGTGATCTAGAGGGGCCTGTGTTTACGGAAGCCTGCCTGATGTTTAACCAGTAGACAGTTTTTTTCAAGAAACCACCCTAGTCGGTTATTAACCATTCTTTCTAGAATCTTTCCCAGACAACAGGTGAGACGTATGGGGCGATAACTGGAGGGGAGCAGAGGGTCCTTATCTGGTTTTAATAGAGGAACAATGGTCGCTTCCTTCCACTGCATGGGGTAATAATGGTTTTCCCAAATCTTATTATAAAGATCTAGCATTATTAGTTTAATACTGTCGGGTAGATTGGAGAGCATCTCATAATATATGGTGTCCGGACCCGGTGCTGAACTTCTCTTGAAACTAAGTGCTTCTTTAAGTTCAGACATCGTAAAAGGTATATTATAAACATGTTCATCATTGGTACTAAAATCTAATGGAACATCACGATTATTTTTGGAAGCTAGGAACAGCTGGTCATAATTATTTGAGCTACTCGCTTTTTCAAAATAATTTGCTAAAATTTCTGCTACAAATTTGCTAAATATCTCCATTATCCAAACGAATATTCGTAAGCGAATGGAGGATTTTTGAATCAGCTATGGTCTTTACTTTACTCCATACTTCTGATAAGGGGGTGTCTGATTTGATTGAGGAAACATAGGAGCTCCATGTAGATCTTTTGCTTTCTGCATCAGCCAGACGGGCTTTCGCTCGGGCTTTTTTGAATTTTATAAGATTTTCCATGGTAGGGTTCCTACGAAATTTATTTAATGCTTTTTTTTTTAAACTGATTTACTTAGCTACTTCGGGATTCCACCATGAACGAATCTTTTTCTAGGAACTCCGCTGCTCCTAGGAATAGCTGTTTCTGCTGCAGAAATTATTGCTTGCGTTAATAGATCTACTAACTGTGAGGGATCAGTTTCCTGAGGCGGTACAACAATATTTTTTTGAAATAGTGACCACTGAGCTTTCTGTAAAAGCCATTTTTGAGGAACGGATGGTACTGTTTTCATTCGGTCGCTGCTTATCATTATTGGGAAGTGATCACTATTATAAAGATCATCCAGAACATCCCATGATAAGTGCATGGAGAGTCTGGGTGATGATAATGACAGATCAATAGCAGAAAAACTGCCCGATCCAGCATTGAAGTGCGTCGCCAATCCTGTATTTAACAATGGTGATATTATTCCGATCTAGTAGTTGTTCTATTATGCGGCCTCTGGGGTCATTTGAAACAGAACCCCAAAGAGCGTTATGTGCATTGAAGTCTCCGACTAGTAAAAATGGGGAGGGTAGTTGAGAAATTATCTGTTCGAGGTCTTGTAATCGCCAGTTGGCGTTAGGAAAATATATATTGCAAATGACCACTGAAAAGGGAAACGCTATTTGGATCGCAACATCTTGAAGTGGAGTATTCAGTCCAATTGGGGTGAAACGTACCTCTTCTCTAATTAGAAGTGCTACACCTCCTTTTGCTCGAGTGATGGCAGGTTCACCTTTTCTTACTGTTACATAACGCCTAAGTGAATAAGGTTGACCAGACTTAAGGTGGGCTTCTTGTAAGCATACACATACTGGGTCATATTTTGTTATGAGTAACTTTAGATCGCAGTGATGAGTTTTAATGCCATTACAATTCCACTGTATAAAGTTCTCCATATTTCTTTCTGGTGGTAATAGATGTATGCAGATATTCTAAATATTAAAAGTCTAAACAAAATACTAAAAAATAGAAATAAATAAAATAGAAATAAACTTAAATAGTTATCAATAAGCAAGAAGTAAATGAATAATTTAAAAATTCAATATTAAATAACTGACTGTGTATCTTATAGAAATAATTGGAAATTATGTTTTATTTCGAGGTTTTCCCTTAGACCACCCTTTTTTCTTTTTTCCCCTGCTACGAGGGGATTTTCCTGGATGTCTAATACTAACGATCCATCTGTAGAGGGTTCTTCCTCTACTTCTTTCATTTCTGTATGTTTGCGCTTTTCAGAGCCCACCTCTAAACGCGCGGGACTTTGACTAGTCACCGAACAAGTACGTGGTCTGAGTGCTGTTGGTAGCATGCCAATTCTTTGAATCGAGGGTGAAAATAATCTCGGGAAACAAATACCGTTTTCAAAACGGAAACCAACTGAGGGACTAATTCTTTAATTAGTGACTGGATATGTAGTTTTGGGATGTGCTCGATTGGCTTTGGCATAAGAAATGCCCTGTGGAGTGGGAACCACAACTTTCCTTTTAGCTTCGAGGTAAGATAAGTTTTGTTTAACCTTAACTTCCTGAATTGCCATTTCAGTTTTGTAAATTGGGCAATTACGTGAACGTGCAGAGTGATTACCTTCACAGTTTAAACAAACAATAGGTTCTTCACATGGACTGCCCTCATGAAGTTTTTTACCACATACACAGACTTGTTCGTGATCGCATCTCAGGGAATTATGACCATATTGTTGGCAACGAAAGCAACGAAGTGGTGCGGGAACATATTGCCTAACCGGAAGTGAGTAAAAAGCAACTTTGATTCTCTCCAGAATTTTGGGTTCCGGATAGTGGCTAGCACTATCCTTCAATTCACCTTTACCCTGGATTTAATTCGCTTAACTTCAATAACACCTTGCTGCTTCAGTTCAAGCGCTATGTCTTCTACGGTGCAGTTTAGAAGATCTCTACAGAAAATAACTCCTTTGGAGGTATTGAGTGTCTGATGTGCAGTCACTGTAACATTCGAATCTCCCATTTTTTTAATATTCAGTAATCTGTTAGACTGCGCTGCAGAAACAGTTTCAATAAGCAACAAGCCGTCTTTTATCTTTTTTATAACTTTTAAATCTCCTACCAAACCGAAAAGTAATTTATTAATAATAAAAGGACTATCCTTAGAAAAATCACCATTCTCTTTCTTTACGATCAGGAACCGGGAAGATACACCTTTTCCTGATTCGTATTAGCTGGGCATTTTGGTGGACCCATCACCACATCCACTTTTAAGGAGGTGGACTCCTCCATAATGTTTGGATTAGAAGAAACGTTCATTCAGATCCCACGAGTATCCAAGGAATAAAACAGTCACCCACAGCAGAGCCTGGTTACCGCGGGAAGGCTACATTCCAACCGGAGGTCGCCTGGTATCCGGAGGGCACCGTTTGAGACGGCCAGGATCCCTGCCCCAACCAACCCATCAGCACGGTAGCTAACACCTTAGGTTAGGGCCCTAAATATGTATCCTGTGTTCGGTGTGTGTGTGTGTGTGTGTTTGTGTAGTGTTATATGTTATGTTCTATGTATAGTATACCCCCCTTTCAGGCTGGGCTAGTAGGGAGACCGACCTCCCTAAGAAGTGCTAATCACTTCCCCCATATCCTGTTAGTCGCCTCTTACGACATCCCGGATTTGGAGCAGGCCTATTCTGTCCCCGGTCCTGCAGGGGCAAATTCTTACTTATTTTGGATAATTAATTGCTTCATAATTTGTGAAATGAATTAGCGTAAATAATTAATTATTTACACAAATTTTAATGATGTTAATTTTAACTGTGGGTAGAATTGGTGTTCATCAGAGCAGATCAACCGAAGAAAAGAACGAGGAAGTGGTTAGAGAGAACCGCTTCCCTTCAATGAGGCTCATAATCCTGAAAAATCTTTCGGGTAATTGAATAGCATTAACTTTATTTTTGCGGAAAATGATTATTGTAATGCATATTTTAATACATCTTTTTCTATTTTGAATTACTGCGTAATTAAATTGATAATCATTATCATAAATAATCTCGAAAGAAATACTTTTAAAAAAGTTCATAGAAACAATATAAAATTATATAAACAATTTTTTTTTTATAATTTGAATTGGATTAGAAAAATAAAATTTTTAATTTTATTAAATTAATATATAATTTTTTCCTGTCTTAAATCTTTTTAAAAAGGCGCCATTTTTTTTAGATGCTCCAGTTTTAATTAATTTAATGATTTTTTGTTAATGACTTAATTACCTGGGAAATAGAACTTAATAATTGTAAGTTAGAAAATATTATTGTGAAATTACTAATCAAAATAATTTTTTGAAATAAAACAATACGATACTATCAATAAAAATCCTGTTTTTAATAAAACTGACTTTTTTTCTTCTTTTTTTTGAAATTATACAATATTCTACGGTTTGTGCATAATTTGAAGAAAATTAATTCACTCAAGGTATGGAGACATTTCAATAGTGTTAGGATAGATTTTCGTATTAATTTATCTGTAACTAACTGAATATCTTAAAACTGAGATACTTAGCCTCACATTTAGAGGTTGTTCTAATTTAAGCTTAAATTTTATCTAAGTGATGGTTTCTATGTATTAATAAATCTCCAGATTATTTGTCATGAAGTTTCAGTACTTGATCAGAAAATGTTTCATTGCCATTTTTCTTCTTTTCAATGGCTAAGTTTGATTACTTCACTATCTTTTTTTACCGAAATAGAAATCTAAAAATATTATTCACTAATTTATAATTCCAGGTGTATTTAAAGGTGAGAGAGATGATGGCTGCTTGAGCCCATTCATTGGTGAGCAGTAATTTCTGTAAAAAATATTGTTCAAGTGATCTCAGTTCACAAAATATGTGCTCCATGTTCTATTTTGAGTAGTAATCGCACATTCCGAAAGACTGCTTTTACTGCAATCTTATTCGCAGTATTGTAAATTTTAATGAGTGCACTTGTGAGACAATCTCAGCTGGCCAAGAAGCGTAATTTTCTTTATATTGTAATAATTGGTGCAGATTAGTTTTCTCTTTGAATAAAGTGATGTAATTTATTGTTTCCGTTATCTAGGCCATTCTTTTGGGGAGTATTAATATATTTTGGGTTTTGATTAGAAACAGCTCTTGGCAATTAAATATTTTATTTAATTAAGAGTCATTTAAAAGAATAAATATTAAAAATTATTTTATAAAGAATTTCAAAGTTAGATCTTCTATAAAATGGTTTTGTTTCCTTGTAACCTTTTATATTTTAGCAAAAGAGATTTACTATCACCTTCTAAATTCTTTCAGTTGACTAAACATTAGAATAGATGATAGTTACAAATAGACATTTGCAGAAATGTTTCTGGTATGATATTGAAATAGTTAAATACGTCGTTGAACCCTCAATGGTGGATAAATATATAGGTTTTTATCGTTCTTATTCATTTTTCTTTAATTCTGATCGCTTTCGATTTTCCTCCAACGTCAAAATTCTAGTGATAATATTTATGTAGAGATGTAGAAAGAGTTGCCTTCACTCTGGTATATAACAGAACTTAAAAATTGGTCTCATCATTTTACAGGAAATTGATGAAGTACACTTTGACTGTTGAAGAAAAAATCAAACTGTTCAGAATTCAAGGAAAGAAGCAAGAGCTTTTAAATTTTGTTTATTATCCAAGTTTTTTCGGTGGATTACTGCTTTCACTCTCAGAGAATATACACTATTTTTTTTTTTTTTATTAAAGAGAAAAACAATGCATGTTAAACTTATTATAAAAAGGAAAATAATAATATTGATTCATACAAATTCTATTGTTGTATATAATTTATATTACCGTATGCTTATCATATGTATTAATATATATATTTTTTTCTTTTATAAGCATATTTTCTTTATTGCTTTTGTCACATTTGAACAATTATATGTGTTCTCTGAGGATGAAAGCAGTAAACCACTGAAAAAGCTTCAATAACAAAATAGTTTTGAGAAACATGACTCCATCATCAATTTCCCTTCGTATTATAAATAGATTCAGGTCGGACCGTATCTTTCTTAAATTTTAATTTTTGTAACTTATAGACTTATAAATTCAAAATTATTCATGAATAAATATAAAAATATATAATTAAATATAAATAAATGCATCCAAAATTGATAAATATTAGTTGTATACATCGGAATAAATACATACATTTGCCATATAAATGTAACACTTGGTGATTGTTATAAAATTAATGATTATATTTGTAAGTTATTTGGTACACAGTTATTAAGTAAGAATAACATTGTTATATTATTTACAAATTTATTAAAATAGCTGTAGAATTTATGTGAGATGCAGGTCAAGCTTTATATTTAGAAAATCAATTTCTTGTATCTTGAAGCGTTGCTGTTCCCATAAACTGATGTGTCTGATTGCATGGCGTAACCTGATGGGAGAATTGCATTGTCTTTCTATCACTTGGTTTGTGCCAGTTTAATAGAAGTAAATTCTATTTAAATGGTCCATGTTCAGGCAAAAAATGTATTTACTTTATTACACACGAAGGTCGAGTGTGGTGGGTAAAATCTATAGTCTGTCTTAAACTGCAGGAAAAGAATGTTTTGGTCAAAGTACCGTTAGCCGTGTTACCTTATGTCAGTTTTGCATACTAACCTGTTTTGAAAAATATATTTCAGGAATGATGTTGAAAATTTATCGTAAACAGTACTAATTAGAACACTGATTTTTCTGACCTCTTTCTTGTTATAATTTTATTTCTGGGGCACATTATTGAAATAAAAGCCCTTGGAAAATAATGAAATTTCATATTTATACCACAGCCTATCTGTACAGTTGAAACTTTTAATTTGAACAGAACAGATATCTAAAAATTTTAGTACTAAATTATACGGTTGTAAATTTATGCAGTACATTACGGTGATTTGGAATTATGTGGATTTCTGAGGTATAAGAAAATAGCGTAATTCACGAGCCTATTACTGTGGAACTCTCTCGAATATGCTACAATCATATTTTTGAATGTAAGATTAAAATACATTTTGAAAACTTTAATAGCAATAATTGGTTCAAGCTCTTACACAACGTTTTTCGTTCCTTTGGCTACGAGAGTATCTTTATAATAAATAAATTATTGCAACTGAAGGACGACATACGACAAGATAGACATAACAATTATATAACAAAGATTTAAATAGAGTTTCAAATTATAATTCATTTTAAGGTTGAATAGAGATTCAAATTAGAACCCATTTTACAATGTTAGCACCTGATTTTTCAGAAGCCGCAATTCTACCTCACAACTAGATCTAACATTAAAAAGCAAAGAGTGATAATGCAGCTGCGAACTTCCAATAAATTAATAATTAGGATATATTATAAAGATAGGCACTGCGACCATCCATATTATAAATGTTCTAAATATTCAATAGATACTGAAGAGAAATGTCCGGTTTGTAATTTGGACCAAAAAGAATCTTTATTGCATTTATTTTTTCATTACCCTGTTTATAATAATTACGGATCCCAATTTCTAACTAATATATACTTCCAGATCACGCACAATCAGCACTCTTATGGACTTTTTGAATATTGATAATAATGATAAATTAAACAAAAATGTGTTTCATTTTTCCTGTTCTTGCTTAAAAAAGAGGAGCTTTGCTATCGATTTCTAATTCAATGTTTGTTTTATTTTTATTTTTTATATTTTTTTTTCTATCTTTTTTTCTTTTATATACTTTAAATTTGAGTTTACTTTTCTTTGGATTCTGTTTGTTTTGTCAGTGTCATATAAATATAAGTAGCCTCATATACTGTGTTCAAGGAAATTTGTATATTAATAGTTGTTTGTATCATAAAAACTTTGCCATATAAATCAGCCAGACTTGCTGTAATAAAATAAATAAAAGTTCAATAATGGCAACTATGCTGGACCTAAAAATACACAATCCTATTGTCTCTTATTACCTCTCTAGCCAGGGCCAGCAAAAAGAAATTTTCAACAGGCCGGGGGAGTGGGAATTTATTGTTTTTTATACGAAAAGATGTTGTGTCTGAGTTGAAAGTGTTATTATCTAACCAATGGTGTTTATTTTTGTTCATACAAACAGAGAACGAGTGTTATATTGTCGGCAATGTTTACTTGAGACTTGGTAATGATTCCTGTAATGTCACTGAGCTATTTCATGAGTTAAATGGTCTCATGATTCAATTTAGTGATGTTCACTACATAGTTGGCGGTGATTGTAATTCAAAAATAGGTAGCCTCAATTGTATTGAAAATTATTTAATTGAAGGCTCATCGCTTTTAGGTGTGAGATTAACTTCTCATGTTAGCTTAAATAAGAGAGGTAAACATTTAGTTCAAATTATGGAACAATTAGGAATGTTAGTTCTCAATGGTCGGTCAATTAGCGATTCTCCTGCCAAATTTACTTATATTTCTCAACTATGTATAAGTATAATTGATTATATTTGGGTAACTACTGGTTCTATAGTTCATAATTAGGGACTTTGATGTTGTTAATCTCTCTTATTACTCAGATCACAATTTGTGTTTTTTTGGAAATAATCTCACCCACTTTTAAAGCGAAATCTAGTAATCAGAGCACTAAGCCTTATAAATACAATTACAATGATAAAAATTCAATTTTATATTCTACTTTTATGAATCTTTTAAAAGTTAGTGGAACATTTATTATAGCAATGACGAAACTGAATTACATGAGCTTTTTGTAAAACTATATACAATACCATGGTTAAGTCGGAAATTCTAAAGAGGAAACTTGTTTGCCAACACCTTTTATAAAAAATAAACCTTGATTTGATGGAAATTGTGTCTTGTTGCAAAAAAAGAGGGAAACGATTTATACAAAATTTGTAAAAAAAAAAAATTAAATATTTCAGTTAAAAATTAGTTAAATGCTAAAACAGTTTTTAAGAAAATGATAAGAAATTCTAAAACATTATATTACAATGAAATTAAATTTAATTAAGTAATTTATCTAATCCAGGAGAGTTCTGGTAGGCTGTAAATAAACTTCGACCTCTACTAACAATGGGTGTCCACTTTGAATTGCTGATTGGGAAATGTTTTTTGAGAATCTCCCGCCCAGAATAGTGAATGAATTCAGTGTTTTACCCCATACATCCCGGAATTAGATAGTGATATAACTTGAATGAATTATTAACAAGTGTTAATAATAGTAAATTTACAAGGCTTCGGGTGCGATTATTCACCTAATGAGTGTTTTAACTTTTGCCATCTGCCTGGACACATTATTTGCTCAACATTTTTAATGAAGTCTGGAACTCCGGTATTATTCCCCAGTCATGGGCTCATATAAAATTAAAACTACTATTCAAAAAGGGTAATCCGGATGACCCATTTAATTACCGAGGGATTGCTATAATCAATAATATTGTAAAAATGTTTATTTCTATATTATATGAAAGGCTTCGCAAGTGGGTTGAAAATTTAGAACTAATACCCGAGGAGCAGATGGGATTCAGGGCTGATAGCCCTGCAATCTGCCTAGGGATTGCATCTTTTCTCTCTCCTAGGTTGTAAATATTCAGTTGAAATTTAGTAGAAGGAAATTTTCTTGATATTCATAGATTTTAAGAGGGCCTTTGATTCTGTCCCTTATAACAAGCACTGGATGAAATTATATAGCATGGGACTGAGTGGTAAATTGCTAAGGTTAATCAATTTAAGGGTAATAATTTATATGAGAATGCATTCATTGTAATATCTCAGGATTCAATGGAAATACCTGTACAGAGGAAGTTCTTCAAGGGAAAGTCTTGAGTCCACTTTTATCGCGCTTTATATTTCTGAAAAGGTTGATTATTTTTCAGAGACGAGATGCAAGAGGTGTCAATATTAATGGAGAGAGGGATCTGTTAATGTTAAAGTTTGCTGATGATGTTGCGATCCTTGCACTTGGAGGGAAGCCCAAAATATCTTGTTTATTTTAAAGCAATATTGTGCTGAAAATCTTTTGACTGTCAATGTCAAAATACTGCCATTGTTCCCTTCAGTAAAGAAGCTAGGCCAGTAGGATTTAGGACATTTTTGTATGACAACAACGAGTTTGAGCTTGTCAATTGTTTCAATCATTTAGGTGTTCCGTATAACTCTTCTGGCAAGTTTAGAAAGGGTGCTAATTGTTTCGTAAATAAAAGTGCAGCTGCTAATCATCCGTATTAAATTTATTAAGTTCAAGTAAATCTGTTCATGGGCTGCCAAGTGTCGTCTATATGACTCAATTGCCGAAAGCGTTCTGCCTTATATGGTAGAAATATGGGGATGTCCATATGCAGATATTGTTGAAAAAGCTTAACTGCCGTTTTTTAAAACTGTCTTGGTACTACCTATGTCAGGCTCAAGACTGGTAGAATCCAAACTCAACATAAGATTTTTGAATGAATGATAAGATGACAGATGTCCCTTTTGGCTATGCCTGAATATCGTCTACCCAGAGTATGCTATGGAAGGTTGAAAGAATTTATTCATTTACCTTCTGTTCCATTTAACTGGGTTGCAAAACTTTATATGTTTAATCCTACATCGGAGCTCACGAGATATGGGAGTCGCAGAATTTGGACACCATAAAAAAGAATTATAATAGTATGATAATCGCATTTAAGAATGACTTAGTCAGAAGAGACATAGAGTTTACTTGCAACTCTATGCAGTTATAAATAAAATACTTTAATATACTATAGGTGGTATAATTTGCCTCTATGTTGCACTGATGTTGCAATTTAGAGGAAAGCTCAAGGTTAAAGGTGCCTCCAGAGCCTGTAAAAATCTATATTCCTGGAAATATGCATCGATTAAAAGTGATAGGCCTTTTATGTATTTTGTTCACACAAACCTTGTCATTCTACCCTCAGACCGTATGCATTTTTTTGAGGTGTACTCAAAACATGGACAAACTTTGACCACCTTTCATATAAAGTATATATATATTTTCATATTCTTTTCCTGACCATTGCATAATTTACAGAAATTTACAAGGAGCTGCAATAGATCTGCAGAATCATTTTATAATTTGGCTTTTTAGCTAACTTCTTTGATAAAAGCTTATTTCTGTAGTCGATTGGAGCTTATGGATAAAATGCAGAAGTGCATATCTCTGCTTTGCCCTATCCAAAATTTATTTCAACATATTTTTCAATAGTATTATGAATTAAGTTCGTTATTTTGATAGACATTATTCTTATAACTTGGCATTTTTCTCGGCCGCTGGTAATTAGGGTATGTTGGTCTTACACTAAATTAAACTTAAATTAAGTTGATAACTTAATCTAAATATTATTTATAATTTTCACCATAATATGACCTATTCAAACACAAGAAATGACATTAATGTTTGCTCATTCTCTTCCCTTAAACTCATCTACTGCTAAAGATAATGCAAGCAAACTCTTCCGAAATGTGGTCATATGTCCATTTGTTTTAATGACCAACCTTTGTAATTGAAATTTTCAACATCTCGTCATAATAATAATAACTCTCTAAATCTAATTTGTACAGATGCTCAGGCTACAGTAACTCTCAGTCGACATATTATTTTTATACTATTCTTATATTGTAAAAATGGATATCGAGCATAGATATGGAGGATGGAATATCGATGGATTTTTAAATTTTCGGCGATGTTTTGGCAAATTTATTGCCTTCTTCAGGAAAACATTTATGGTTTCTCTTGTAATTGTCGTAATTAAGCCATAGTTTTTTAAAATTAACGTTAAGTTTTAAAAATTTCAAGCAATAAATTTGCCGAACGTCGTTAAAAATTTGAATTTGTTTTTCTGACCGACCTCGTTATCTACTTTTTATTAATACAGCGGTTGCAAAGAACATTTTTAGCATGCTTCATTTTTGTGGTTCCGACCGTTTTACCTATTGCTTCAATTTGAAGCATCTTCCCTCTATATTTCTATGCTGTGTATGATTCTGCCATCCATGTAATATTGATGTACTTTATAAGTATTAATAGAATTCTAAGTTTGCAAAAAATCAGTTAAAATAATGAAGTGAAGCGATAACAGAAGCTTTGCAAATGGTTAACTACACAACCAAAATAAAGATGAGAAAAACAAGAAGCTTCCACTATTGAGATCTAAAGAAGCAGCGAGAGAAGACAAGGTAACAGATGCTAAGAAGAAAAAATCTAAGGACAGCACTGCACTTGAATCCGGAACTTCCGCGTGGGAGACCATGCCTCTAAGCTAATCCTTCTCTAGATTCTTTACTCATGTATTCTCTATGAAATTATAATCATAAAAATGATATATTTATATTAGTGTAGAAATAAAATTCTCTAAGTCACAACTGTTTTTATTAACTAAATATACACATATGGCACATTCAATTATCACTCATACATTATACATCAGTTACAAATACTCCAGAATAAAATGAAAAGTTGAGCAACTTTAAATGATCAAAAATAATTATAAACAGTCACAACTATAATGTGAAATAAAACAAAATTATCAAGTAAAATATAAGTACAAACCAGGCATAACTACAATTTTTTATTATAGACAAATTTTTAGGCTTTTTTCGTCCAAATTTGTTTTGCTTTTTATCAATTATTGCTATTATTTTATCTTCCTTGGTAACAAAACACACTAATAAAACGAAAACTCTAACAAGTTATTGTATATTACCAGTTATATTTGTTTTCTTGAAGTAAAATTTTCATTTTTGTTTTAGCTCATTCAAAACAAGTATTTAAATTTGAACTGTAAATATAAATTTTGTTATTGATCTTGTCCGTCAATATGGAAAGTTGGGTTTGCAATGCTGGATAACATTTATGATTTTATCCATTATAGCATGGTTCAATGTTTTGGTTCTGACCGGTATCGGATTCCTAACTCTGGCGACGGTGCAATACTTAATAACTATATAATATTATATTGCCTTAATCGCTTGCTATTTAAAACTCCTCTTCTTAAGAATGGCCCTAAATTAAAAAAAAAGAGAAATACATATATCTCACGATTTTCTCTTACTGTAATTATAAAACTGGCAATTTTTCTTTAAATTTAGAATTCTTACTCATAAAGTGTAGTTTCCCTAATATAAGAGAGGTACTGTTGGTTAGAACATATGGCAGGTAGTACTTGAATATGATTACAATTTTACAATGCAGACCAATAGAATTTGAAATCTAACATAGGTTTCCCAAAACTCTAAAATCAATTTTTCAGAAGTATTTTTATTTCAATGAAAGCGATGTTTTATATTTGTATAATAAGCATTCCAAGTCCAAAGAAAACTGATGGAACAGTTTTCGGTAAAATTTAAAAAAAAAATCCGTAACTTTTCAGTAAATTCACAGTTCCCGCTATCTGAGTGTATTCAAATTTGGACCTGCAAAGACTCGATAGTTGATTTGTGCTTAATCCACAGGCAAGCTCGATTTGTGTTCAACACCACATAAGCTTACTCATTCTTGCAGATTGTGTTCTTTATAGATGATACATTGTACATACACTGACACCCAAGTAAGCATCTCAATAGAACTTTTCGGTAATGTTGAGGCTTTATAACCACTCCTTCCACAAAAAACATTATTGTTTAAACCTGCACTAGATTAGATTGTATGAATTAGTCTTAGTCTTTTTAGTAGTCTCAATATTTCAAACAAGTTTGTACTTTATGCAGCTTTATGCCGTTAATACTTGCCAGTTTATTTTACTAATCTTAAACATTAATTTAATGTATAAATAATAAAACATATCACTAATATTATGAAAAGAACAGTTGACCTATTTTCAAATTTATTGACGTTTAATAATCATTTAGTTGCATTCCTTATTTGAGGAACAAACCTTTTTTTTTCTAATTTTTAGATAAATTCCTACCTAACTGTTCAGTTGTTTTTCCAAAATTCAATACTTCAAATAATCCGATTAATTTTAAATTAATTGTTGCCACAAAAGTTCTATAAAAAATAGGCCTCTCATTGTTACTCTTTCTTCATAAAGATTTTATCTGGAAATTTAACTACTGGAGCAATTCAAAATCGTAATAATAATTTTTGAAAATGTTTTTTTCAAGAAAAAAAAAATAAGCCATATGAAAATGTGTAACTTCCAAGCACTTAATGTATAAAATATCAAAAACTTGTTATGTTCAAACATTTAATAAAGTTATTTTAAACAATGATTGCTAAAGTTTATATATATATTAAAGTTCTTCTCCTTTTGTTTGTATTTTGTACAAGTTTTTCTAACTTAAAGCCTTATATGTAAATTTAGCACAAAACAAAAATAATAATAGTGTGTCAATGACAAAAAATATGTTCTTAGGAATAAAAAATTTTATATTTTGTCAAGAAACCTAATTTTAAAAAACAGAAAAGTGTTATCTTTTAATTTTACTTTATCTAAATTTTAGTCTTCTTCTTTTTATACATTTGGTATGTTAGTTTTTACCAAATAAATCTTGCAGTTATAATGAAGGAATGTAATCTTTAGAAAAATTGATAAAAATTTCTTCCAGTATCAAGACAATAATACTGAGTACCCTAATATCTTACATTGTTTGTCCTTTTCTAAATACCTCTAGAACTGGAACTTTAGATTCTATTCACTTCAATAATATCAATTATTTATTGTACCAATGAACTAATTAGAGTGAATCTCCAATAAAACTGAGGGCTTTAAAAATTTGCTAACTTTATTTCATTTCAGACAAAAAAAAAATCTAAGCCGATTTAACAAAAGAACTGTATCAAATCTAGACGGCTGCCTGTGATGCGTCAATTGCTAATAGCCAAGAGTCCATAGAAGCGGTTCAAAAAAACCGTCTCTGCATTTCGTGATATGCCTAAATTTAGGTCTAACAGAATAAGTGTCATGTTAATTGCTAAAAATGTTCAATAAATGGAGGTACTTTCAGTTCCAATAAATAATCTAGTGATACATAAAATCCAAAAAATTTCACACAAAGATTCACGCATAAAAAAAGGATTCTATGTACAATTTTAGGAAATTTTAACTCTCTATTTGTGACAAGATGCTAGCGTTAAATGTTTACTATTTTTCTAACTTTCTGTCCAGAATTTGCAATCTGAAACAATAATAAAAAAAGAAAAAAAGAAGAAGCATCAACTTAAGTAAGAAAAATTTCATACATCAACAAACCTAAAGAATATGTTTCTGAAAACTATTGAAATCGAACATTATATATATCTCGGAAATAATTTGATTTACGAGAAAATTTATTTTAGGCTGGTATAGAGAGACTTTCCACTAAGGTAACATTTCATTTTTTTTTTTTAAATTTACTAAGTTCAGCAAGACTTCAAGAGCGTAAATGAAAGCGCAATGAAATCCGATTGATAGTTTCTGAGATAACATCCTAATAGCGTTTCTGAAATAATCACAAAATTGCTGCTGGTAACGAGGGGGAAAAAAATTGGTATACAGAATTGTGACAAACTGGCCAAAAATAATTTTTTGTAATTAGCATATGGGAAAAATACACATGGCAAGGTTTAAATAATTGAATAAAAAAAAAAAAAGTGGAAAAATAAGAATGGGACAGTTGACAGTGTTTGATGTGAAGGTCCGAGAGTATACGAACTGTGTGGCGTACGTTCGGTATGAGTTGAATAGTTGCAACCTAAGTTAAATTGTGTAACTTATGGTTCATAATAAAGAAGTGTTCAACTGGAGTATCTTATTGATAGACTTAATTAAAAATTATTAGTCGGGTCGTGTTAGTAGGCCCACAGCTAGCACGTAACAATATGCTTTATTTGGATTTATATATCCAAATATAAAAAAAAGTATATTTATATATATATTTTTGGTTTTTCATTTTTTCGCACCAGATTATATATGAGGCTTAATCATTAAATCATTGATGTTGAAACTTTAATTTTAAACTAATAAATACTGCAATAATAATATTAACATTAAA
Source organism: Triatoma infestans (assembly GCA_011037195.1). NCBI lineage: Eukaryota > Metazoa > Arthropoda > Insecta > Hemiptera > Reduviidae > Triatoma > Triatoma infestans. The sequence goes on along the minus strand of JAAEAF010006373.1, from coordinate 15,217 downwards.
ATGTATCCTTTACCTCGCTATTAGACCTCTTTAAATTCACAAGTTTAGGCGTTTTTGTTGTGGTTGTTGAAGAATCTGAAAAGTCTATAACAATTCTTTTATGTTTGCCGTTGCTTATTGTTTTTTTTTCATCGCTAGGTGATTTTATAACTGATTTGGTAGTTTTGTCTTCAGATATTCCTTCATGTTTGAGTGCATTTTTTTTAGATGGAAGACTGACAGTTTTTTCTTGGGACTTTATTTCTGTTTTTTCATTCGAAATAATTTTTCTGGAAGAAGAACCGTCAGAAGTTTTTGAATTAGGTAATGCTAATTTAAGTACTTTCTTGGTATAATTATTTATATTTATTGGAGGTTTCAATCTACTAGGGTTTGATGTTCCCGAAGATGAAGTACTTTTGCAAGTTTGTACGGTGGTATTAGTATCAGTCAAAGCCAAGTTGGTATTTTTTGTCGAGCCATTTGTTGCACAGACCCTCTTAACATTATCTCTGTAAAATAATAATAATATATTTTATTGGACAAGAAATGAAATTTATTATTTCACAATTCTTCTAGATTATAGCATGTTATGAACTTTACCTCTCTACTGTCGAAGATGCTTTTCTTTTTTGTCCTTTGGATAACAATCTTTCACGCCAATTATTGCTACTGTACTCTCTCTGAGGCAGAGGAAGGGCAACTCTTTTAAAAAGTTCCACCAATTCACTCTTACTGTATGAAGTTAAATCGTTTTTAACACAACACTGAAACATAATTCAATTAAAAATATATACTTCAAGCCACAAATATTCGAAGTGGATGAAATTAACAATAAGATGAAAAAAAGAATAATATATTCAGTTATTAATCGTGAGCAAGGTTGCCAGTAGCATCGTGCTGTTGTTAGCCCCCTTCAGCTTCCATCAGTTGCTGACGTATTAACGGTTATAGGTGCCTATTTTTTTGGAAAGCAGAAACTCTGAATATTATAGTGTGATTACCAAAATGAAAAGCTTCCTTTAGATTCTTAAAAAAAATGAAATGATTCAGCGTCAGCTTCAAATTAATTTTAAAACATGCGAATCTTGACTGAATTACAATTGTAAAATGAAGTTCAAAAAGGGAAATAATAATATTACAAAATAGTAATTTAGGAATTCTTTCCGAAAGCAGTCAAATTAGCAATCACTTTCTATATTAATATCTTCCTTGTAATTAATTATTAATACAACCCTTGCAATCTCGGAACACTTTATTTATTAACTGCAATAAAAAGTATATGTTGATGAAAATGTTAAAAAGTAAACTATAATATTAGAACCAACGGTAATTTTTTACCCCAACATATCAATAATTAAATTATACACCAGATTTTACTTTCTCCTTCAAGCATATCGTTTTGTTCTTTAACAAGAAAAGATGAAAACATGAAAGAAAAGATGAAGAACATGAAATTCATGCATTAAATTTTTCAAGTTTTATTAGGCAATACAAAGAATGTAATCACAGAAAATACATTCTGAATGTTTCGCTTTTTTAAGATTTGGTCAAATTAATTTTAACTTACCCCTCTCAAAATTTCACTCAGCTCTTCTATTGTCATTAGCTCCGGTTGTAATAATTTGAAACTACGACTTGCAGTACTATCACTTTTTTCTTCCATTGTTTATTTATTTTTTTAGAATATTTACTTACTTTCAGCCTAAACAGATCCAAACCTTCTACCCCTGTTATAAACAGCTTCTCAATGCATATGGATAATGTCAGTGAACAATATCGATATATCTATCACTTCGATAAAAAGTAAATAATTTAAACTTTTATCGAGAATATCTTAAAAAAAAATATATATATATATATATAAAAGTTGGTCTGTCGGTCTACCACCATAGAAATCCTAATCCAATATGTTGAATGAATTTTTTCAAAGCAACCATGATGGAACCCTTTTATCAATAATATATATGAAATTAGCAGTTTAGAAACCATCCAGATTCCACATAAATCTTGTCATCTGTTTGTCTCACTGTAATTTTCAAAAAACGAAATTATTGACAAACAACTAAAAATACTTTTCAAATTTTCACTTAACGAATAACTATAAATGATCATTTAAGCTGTCTTATTGAATCTAAACTGTCTTATTGAAACTTATCCTACTGAATTTACAAGTAACACATTTTTAGAAATCATAGCTGTAATATACATTAATTTTTACTACTTATTTTCTAGATATATAGTAAATATTGTTTAAACAAATGAAACGTTAAGTTCTTAGATAACAAAGTTTTATATGGGTCAGAATTATTTGAATAAAATTTTACATAGTAGAACATTTAAAGAAAATAATTTTTACACTGATAAAAAGTATTCACTGTTAAAGTTTGAGTATTCTCAAAGTTTTAAGTTTTGTCAAAATATTAAATTGAAAACTGAGAATGGGAATAAAGAAAAATTATTTGTTTACAAAGGATTTTTCTAAATGGTAACATTAGGAAAGGATATCGGAAATACATAATTAATTAATTCTCACAGATATTATTAAGATTATTCACCATTAAAAACAAAAAATTATTTCTTTGCGTTTACATTATTGGAAATGGTTACACATTCAAGGGAACCTAAGATAGTTTTGGAGTAATGTATTATTTGATATTTAAGAATTCGTTGTTCTTAGTACTTTTTTTAAAAACAAAATAAGGCGTTGGTTTTTTTTTTGTTTTACAATAATAAAGTTTTATTTTCTTTAGTCATTATTATGGGAAGAAATATTATATTGAAGACCGAAATTAAGGAATATTGATAGAAGGAGATCAGTGAAAAGGCAACTTCAAATTCTATGTTATAAATACATAAATGCTTCTCTCAAAAATGTTTTCTTTGTTCGGATAACTTATTTATGCATCAAAAAAATAATAATCACAATTAAATTCATTGGAACTGCCACTTCTCTGATCAGTATTTTTTCTAAATATTGGTCCAGTTTTTGTTTGATACCAGTAATTTGTTTTAGTTACTTTAAATATATGTAAGTATATTTTTACAATTACACTTGCATTACAATTACAGCATACTTGATTTTATGAAAATAATTTCTTTTAATTTTTGTCCAAAGACTCATCCACTTTACTTGGTTGGTTAAAAAAATAAATTTCGATCACATAAAAATACAAAGCAGTAATAAATAATTAATGATAAATAATAAATAGACATGATTATTACCATTCTGTTTATTTATATAAAATATAGCTTGAACATTTTGTGTATAAGTTTTTCATGAATATGTTCACAAATTTCTTATTTTTTGAATAGATTCGTTTATATAGATCGCCGACTATGTAAATGGTATGGAATCCCCGCACTAGTTTTAAGAGACAGGCACTAAACCACAGATTCTGACAATTACGACAGACAGAAAACATAACGACAACCTCTACATGATATTATTGTACCAAATAATAATTCGAAGGGAAAGGAATAGCTAAGTGGTTAGCGTATTGGACTCCCGAGCGGAGGTCCCGGGTTCGAGTCCAGCTGTCCTAACCTTAGATTTTTTCTTCCTAGAAGCTTCTACAGCTCACAGTCCGGTGATGGACAGTATTGTCTGTAACGAGAGAACGCCAATGACCATAAATGTTGAAGCGCCTTAAATTAAAAAAAATCGACCAATATGTACGGTTGCGAAGTTTGGGGATCAACCAAATCTTCCGAACTGCACAGAGTGCACACAGTCCAATCTACGACGCATCTCCGATGCACCTTACTGTGTTTCAAACCTTACATTACACACTGACCTTAACATGCCATTCGTGACAGACACAATCAAACGGAAATGCAAGAAATCCCATGAAACACTATCCCAACATAACTATTCTCTCATCTCAAGCTTAAGCACACATTCACTGCCACAAACAAGAAGACTGCAAAGGAAGTGGCCTAGAGATAATAACTTTGGGAAATGCTAAAGGAACGATCAATGCCAGAGTGTATCACTGGATGGCTTCTCTACTCGAGCCACACACACCATAAAAAGCCTTTGTCCGCAGAAGCAAATATTGTACCCAAAGATGTTGCTTAATCAATATAAAAAAAAAGAAGAAGAATGGATTGGAATACTGTTGGTGCCGCATAAAAGCAGTTTTATCATAAAATATGGTTAAACTTTTGACATAATATTACATAGGATTTAATTCACATATTAATTTAATATAATAGGATTTCAGTTAATATATCTTCTAGGTCCAGTTATAACTTGAACTGAAATTGATAGCCTATTCAATCGACCGAACGCAATAGCAATAATTTTGCTCATTAAGTTTCCTCAGGAAACAAAAATTGTGTGTAAATATCTATTTTTTTTTTCCTTTTACTCTTCCTAGTAAGAGGAAGTATGAGAAAATTTTCGAAATTGAGTTATTACCGGAAATACATGTTCTGAGGTCCCCTGAGTATGAAAACATTTTCATCGAATAGTCTGTAAGTGTATGGATAAAAAATAACTGAAAAACGAAAAGTAGCAGGAAGCTCAAACTTCAAATTATACGACATTGAAACAAATTATACTTTTATTTGAAACATATTCCCGGGAAAATTGAATATTGGGGGTTTCTAGAGAACAGTAGCCTTAAACTTTCTGGTAAACCCACTTCAGTACAATGTAAAGTTCTGCCACCTCAATAATAAAAGCAGTGCTGGAACTCCAAATTGGAAAAAAAAAAAAATCGGCTAATCGGAAGTGCGATTTTACGGAATAAGTTTTGGAGTTTTTTTGGGGGAACTTTCTCGAAAACAACTATAACGACTTCCTTTAAACATGGATTCCTATTTGCACAGATATAAACGTGTCACTGTATTTGAAACATTTTTCTGAAAAAAATTGTGATTCTATGAAATTAGACGTTAAAAACAAATGTGTTTATTCAATTATATTGACTCTCTCTACAATGTAATCATTTTCTACCTGCCTCGGTTGGTAGTTGGCATTAGTGCCACGGCCAACTGTATATTTATGTCAGGACCAATGAACAAAATTTGAAATTTAAAGAAAATTTGTTATTTTAGAAACTGTATTAGAAAGAGTCAGAAAAATTCATGTGATTGTTTCATACCAGATTTCTATTATCTCAACTCTATGAAATAAAATTAATATATTTGTTTAAAAAGGGGGATTTTTACTTTTTCTTACTCCTGGTAAGAGGAGGAATTTGCGATCGTGGCAAATTCTCGAAATTGAGTTTTCAGCAGAATTACATGCTTTGAGGTCTCCTTAGAGTACAAACGAAATATTTTCATGTATGTGTGTCTGTATATTCGTATGAACAAAATATGTCTAACACGAAAAATCACAGGAAGCTTAGGATAGTCAAGGACAAAATCCATCAACCGGAATGTGATTTTATTGAATTTTTTTTTCTAGTTTTTCTCGATTTTGTCAACAAAGGCTCTAACAATTTTTTTTAAACTGTATGTACTATCTACATACACGAATACCTAATATTCTAAACAGTTTATTATTATTTTTATTATGTAAAATGAAATACTTTTTACCCTTCAGGGTGTGGCGTTAAGCAATATATGACTTTAAAATGGTCCTAGTAAATACTAATTGTAGAAGTCACCCTACCCTCAAACAGGCTGCCGCAGTGAGCATGTTGCGACAAGATGCGCGCGCACACCCTCTACCCTACCAATATGACAAACCTCGCATACTCTCTCTGATGCCCTAACAACTACATACAACAAAAGCTAGGTGTCGTTTTCGTTTAGTTTTCTTTCCTTTTTTTTTTCTTTTCCCATGTCTACTGGTATTTTCTCATTGAAATAAAATTGCAGACTTCTTTCATCGCTACTTTCATTATTCACTCCTATCTTACATTGTTCCAGAAAGATCAATATCAGTTCTGAATATGGAACATTATTGCACTTTATTCCATATTATCCAAATTATATTAATAAATTCATTTAAAAAAGAGTATAAGCTCACATTTTGTTTTTTTTATTTTAGCATCTTTTAAATACTATAATAAGTCTTTTGAACGAAATTATAATTACTTCCGCCACACTTTTTATTCTCGGCTTAAGCATTACCACCGAGGGAAACAAAACACAATACTACTACAGGGATATTTGCAACATCTTTTTTTTAATACTAATCTTTCTTGAATAGAATTATATTTCATGTATATTCCTCATTTAACAAGGTAAACAATGGAGATTGAAAAGATCATCCCCAGAATAAATCCTCTTTTGCATTTGAAACAAACAAAAGATAAACCTAACACACCTTGCCTGGAAGTTCAAGAGAACCATTGTTTTCTCGTAAACTTAACACGCTTTGTTCTTACTGAATATGTGCATATATATTACGTACATTATTTCCCTTTGAATGCAAGCGTATTAAATAAAGAACCGGTTCAAAACACATAATAGATATAATTGGTTTTATTCGTATATAACAGAAATTGATTGGGCAATAATAATAATAATGAAAAAATTAAAGTCATCATAATTCAAATGCATTATTAGTAAATTTAATAGTAATTCAACCTAGACGTCCTCAACTATGTGAATGCTTTTATAAAAATTTAATGATCAATTTAAGGTCCAATGAATGGAATGCTAATGCAAAAATAATTATAATTTTTCCCTATATGAAGTTCGAAAATTACAACATTTTGTGCAATACTTATATTACTATTTCTTTTTAAATTTAATCTTTTCATTTGTCTCCAAAATGTATGAATTTAAACCCCATTTCCATAATAAAAATATGGGGCATGGGGTATGTATAATAAATTTGAATTAAAAAAAAATAAACATTTAATAAATTAACAATTACAAATAAATAAACAATAGAGAAATAAAGCTTTTTTTTTTTTTAATGGTAACAAAATGAAGTTTTCATCAGTCTATGGCCAACATCTTTATTTATTTATTATTTTACAAAACACAAACATTAAGTCCAATAACAAAAATAAAATTAAACAGTAATTAGATGTGAGCACATTCATATTTCTGCATTAAATATAAAAACTAAATGACAACGTAATAAATAATTTCATATAGTAATAAAATAAAGTGTCATTTAAGATTACAGAATAATAAAATAGGAACATTGAATAATATATATATGTATGTTTATGCCCTAACAACTTATATACATACATATATAAACATACATAAACATACATATATAAACAACTAATTTGTTTTAAAATAAATAAGAGGTGACAGGGGGTACAAATACTTACCCAGTCAGATATAGATAATTACATTGCAGCCCAGAAGAGATATATATAATTGAATATAATATACATTATATAAGTGAAAAAGATCATGTTGCTGCAAATGACTGTCACCAATCTTATTATGGGAGAATTTATAGATTGATAAGGGATGTGTGTAGAAGGATTTTTGGGATTTGGTAATTTTTTTGTGGGACATAAAAATTAATGTTTTCTAGGATATAAGGCCAGTGTTTATGGTGTTGTGAATTATTTTAGATAGCAGTACCAGATCGAGTTGGTTTCGTCGCTTTACAAGAGGAACAATTTTTAGAAAAAAACCTATTTCAATGTAATTTAAGTTTTCTTTCGAGTTATTCTGTACGAAGGCAATTTTTCGGAAAAAACTTTCTTTGAATTTGCTCAATACTTTTAATGTGACCATTATTCCGAACTGGAAAATACTGATTTTATTATTATTATTATTAATGTAAATTTAGTTTCATTGCCAGACCAAGCGTTGATTGTCATGGAAGCGAAGCTCTTTACCCTTTGGCATTTAGCGCGCTCATATAATTTATTGCAGGACAACTAAGTAAAAATAGACAGGAGTCATATTTCCGGGGATAAATGCAAACAAAAGTTTCTATTCCAGAATAAAACAAAAAAATAAAAAAAAGCTTTATGTGAACCAATTATTTAATTCCTATTTTATTGAGTTCTTAGTGATAACTTAAACACATATGCGGTTTTCCCTTACTGCTTATTAATATAATTATTTATAAAATTACTACTTTTAATTAAATATCAAAATTTACTAATTTGTTTTAAAATAAATAAGAGGTGACAGGGGGTACAAATACTTACCCAGTCAGATATAGATAATTACATTGCAGCCCAGAAGAGAGCGTTAATAATATTGAATAAACACACATTTGAAATTAAACGCTGAAAAATTATTTTTCCAAGAAGATGTTACAAATAAAAGTAATAGATTTGTAACTGAGCAGTTAGTATTTCAAGTTTAAAGGTTGAGAAAATTCCAGAGAAAATTCAACTCGTTTTCGAGAAAATTCGAATAAAATCTACACTTTCGTTTAACCGATTCTCTTCAAATTCGATCTAGCAATGCTTCTAATATAATATTAATATTATACTGATGGTAGAATCACACAGTGGACTGAATTGGTATTTTAGAGAAAAGCCTAACGCTACTGTTCCTCCAGAACTCCCCAAAAATCTATTTTGCAATTATTTCATATAAAAATAATAGGTATTTATGTGTGTAGATAGTTTAAAGAAAATTGTTGGAGCTCATTTCGAGAAAAAAGTGGTAAAAACCCTCAGTAATTTCGCACTTCTGGTTGAAGTATTTTGCCAGAAATCTTCGGGTTAGATGTGATGGTAATACCTAAATTGAATACCATGTTTGAACTTGCAATTTTTTCTCTTTTGTTCACACACACATATTTACAAATCATTCCCTAAAAACAGACACGAACACAAGGAGTAAGAAGAAGTAAAAATTTGCAAGTATAAAAAAATTAACAAAAACCATCTATGTAAGGTTATATAATAGAAATTAATGGCAAGTATCATAAATGAGACGAAAATTCTTAGTAAATACTAAAAGATCAACAACTTCAAATCATCGTTTTGGCTTGCGTAATTAACTTTCAAGGTGTAAGAGACCCTGAAGAGGGTCATTGTAATATGGGAGAAACGTCGGTTTCTAGCAACAAATCACTGACGCGGTCTGAACCCGGAAACTCAAATGTTTTTCAACTTCAAATCAATTAGGTAAAAACAAGAAACGAATGATTCGCTTACTGTTTGCCAGATTCAACTTCATGAATTTCTCGTATATCTAAACATTGAATGAATTATTGCCAGATAAATAATTTAGTTTAGATAAACATGTAGTTTATTTAGGCAATTATTCAATGTTGGTCACCTGATTATATTTATAAACAGATAAATAGATAAATATGGCAACAGAAATACCCCCAGCCATTTATGACAAAAACAAAGGAGTTTTAAAAGTCTCTGTTATAAATATAGCCTACCGTTCTATGTATAATTGCTGGCATATTTCTAAAAATAATATTAACCAAGCTTTATCGTTTGTAAATGTTTCTTGTCTACGAATACAGAATATAAACAATTTTCTTAACACAAAAATAAATAAATAAAATTACCAAATTATCTTTCCTTATGTTTCTTTAATTTCTTTCTCTGAAGCTATGTTTTTTGAAGCTCTTCTTTTTTTTTTTTTTTTTTTTTTTTTTTTTTTTTTTACATAGAATTTAATGTCTATGTCGAACTGCATAACTTAAAAACAAAATCTCACCTTTTTCACTTGATATTCCATTTTTATTTTGTATAGACTTCGACATTAGGGTAAGGGACAACACCACTTTTATACATAGTTACCACTTTACTTCGGTTTTTCATACTTTTTTCGAAAACGCTTCTAAAGATTGCCTTTAGATTGATTGATGAATATATTCTATAAGTTTCCACTATTATTATAAAATTAATTAGAATTGTTTTCAAAAATTCAAAGTTTGAATACAATTTATCAGAGCCTGGAAAATGCCTTAATAAGTCATCAGAAATTAATGCTTACCAATTTTTTCTTTCTCTTACTTTGTAAATGAAATACGCCAGATCCTATTCAAATTTCGAAAATGAGTTTTCATCTGAAATACATGGTTTATTGTTCCCAGAGTATGAAAAAAAAAAAAATTATAGGAAAGGTTATATGTGAAATCAAAATATCAATAACCAAAAATTGAAGGATTTTCAAAATAGAAATGCGACATTACTCAATATTTTTTGTCAAGTTTTTCGCGATTTTCTTTAAACTTTGTATACTGTTTATGCAGATAAATGCCTATCAATTTTATTTGAAATATTTTCCCAGAAAAAAATTATTTTTTGGAGGTTATGGGCTTGCAGTAATGTTAAGCTTCCTAAAAACTATAACTTCAGTATAGCATATGATTCTACCAAATCATATTAACATTGCTGGAATTCCAGATTTGAAGGATTTAAAATGGGTTAACCGAAAGTACCACTTTACAGAATAGTTTTCGGTTATTTATAGAATTTTCTTGAAAAAGGCTACAACGATTTTCATTAAACTTGGAATGCTCAGTGCACTGACATATTATCGTATCATTTTTATTTGAAACATTTTTCCCGTAAAATTGGTTTCAGGGATTCTAGGAAACTTGTCAGTTAGGTTTAAATATAATCTGCTGCAACAAGCTTGTTAGTTGAACAAACTTGCTAGCCGAATTTACATGTATAACCTTTTTATGGAGAGCCCAAGAAAAGTTTGTAAACATTATAATCAAGGTAAATTTGCCATATAAATTTTATTAGTTGCAGTAAGAGAAAGTTACATATATCAGATTATTTTCATTGTATTTTAACTGAATATTCAGAATTTTAACTTCAATTCTTGAAATAGATTTGATTTTATTTAAAAAAAAAAACAAATATTATGTGTGAAGATTTAATTATACACAATGCAAAGCCGAAAGATTTTATTAGAATTTTCACACGGTTAAGTAATTAATCAAAGAAAGAACTTTCTGGTTGTCACACTCATCATCATGATCTTCAACTGCTACCTATCGGCATAAGTGAAAACTATAGTTGTTTGAGTTTTATCGTCTGATAGCGCGAGTGTTTTTCTTGCATGAACTTGATCCACCCCCGCATTATCGAACGCCATACAATTTTGTTCTATGTGAATAATATTTGTACTCACTCTCAGTCCCAGTAAGAGAGGAAGTATTGCGAGCGTGTCAAATTTTTGAAATTGAGTTTTCACCGGAAATATAAATATTTTGAGGTCCCCTAAGTATGGACAAAATGTTTTTTGTTCAAGTTTTTACATTTCTGGCATTTACTTTCAATTTAGCTCTAGTTTATCAATGATTGTTTTGACAATATTAATGTACCATAAACAACCAGGCCGAAAATTAGTAAAAAACTAATAGCACAAATATTAATAAAAAAAAATAACCTAGTGTGAAACACTCACAAGACTTCCCTTACAACAATTTACATAGTTATCATTGAATAATTTTCTTCAAACTTATAATTCTTAATAGATGTTTAGTTGTCGTCAGGTTTTATTTCAGCAGGAGAACCTAAACTTAAAAAAAAAAAAACATTTTTTTGCGGGAAGTATAATTCACCATCCCCCCTCCAAAAAAAAACCTTAATTGAACTTTCTTGGAAAAAAGTTTCAAACAAAAATGATAAGTTAGTACACTAAAGTTAATGAAGAAGTCGGTATTTTCACAGATCTGAACATCGCAGATAAACTGAAACACTGTTGAAAAATTGTGCACTTTCGGTCAACCGATTTTCATCAAAATCAGAATTTTTATTACATATTTAATTCTAATTACATTATTTAGATGAAAGAATCGTGAAATAAAACTAATTTAGCACTATAGAAAAAAGCCTCTACCGCAAAATCCCCCGTAAATAAATTTTTCTGGAGAAATGTTTCAAATAAAAGTTGTTTAGCTGATATACATCAAGTTTAAAGAAAATCGTTGTCCATTTATGAGAAAATTGCAAAAAAAAACAACTAAAAATCCATTCACAGTACAGGGGTACTTCCGGTTGAGGAATTTTATCACTAACTTCCCTTCGGATCCTGTTAGCTGTCATGTTTGAACTTCCTACGATTTTTTTTTTTTTTAGCTATGCTGTTCATATAAAGTAAAGTAAGGCCTATTTTTTTCAGGCGGGCTGGCTTAACGTTTTTTTACCAAATTGGGTGACTTGGATGGAGACGGAAGCTTTTACTTTACTCTATTAAAATATTTTTTAAACAAATATAAAATTTAGCAGTTAAACGCGGGACTCGAACTGGCGACCTCCCATTTACAAGTCCATGCTCATTACCACTACACCAACAACCTCCCTGTTGATATACATATATATCGCCCTGATATATTTGACGCTATTACAACAGTATCTTATATCATTTCAACACTTCCTTTTATAAGAATGTAAAAAGAAATATCGTGTTTTGAAATATACGTGCCAGCTACAAAATAGGTAACTTTGTAAAACTTTTTTTTTCCCCCACTAAGCATGCTATTAAAAGTGTAAAGTATACTGTGTGATTTATACCACTCAAGTACCTGTTGAACATCCCACTATACACTTCATTGTTGATTTGGACTTGATCCATTTGCTGCTTTTAGTTTGCTTGTAACTTTTTAAAATATTCATTACCATTTGTGGTAGTTGGCAACTGGTTATACGCTTGAACATGTAGTAAACTCTTTTAATACGTTTTCAACATTAGAACGTGTCATATTTTTTGCTTATGGAAAAAAAAAATTTTACCGATCGATTGTACTCTCTCACTTTCTCTCTGATTACAAAGTATCTCAATATATCTAATGTGAAAAACTCAAAACGACTTTCTTTTTTTGCAAATAATACAATTTAATCAACAATTTTCTTTAAAATGATGACGTTTAGCAAACATTTAGTTGGACTTGCTATGAACAAAGTATGCGGTTATCATGGATAATTGAATGTGATTTATGTGGCAGTGTTCTTTGTCTCAAACAATAAACGTTGCAGCGGCGGTTTAAATTTTAACCTAACTTGTGATAGATTTCCCAGAAACCATCTAAAATCAGTGTTACCAAAATTAAAATTCAAGTTAACGAGAAAATCCTTGTAGCCGTTTATGAAAAAATTCCAAAAAACTCCAAACCAATTCTGCAAAATCGCATATCCGGTTGTAGATTTTCTTCAAATTTGGAATTCTTTGGAAATCAGCAATGCCCATCACCGGACAGTCAGCTGTAGAAACTCCTGGGAAGAGAAAATCTAAGGGTGCCGGAAAATCGAACCAGGCATCTTCGCTTAGGGAGTCCCTTCCCTAAAGTATAAGATGAATAGACTTCCTAAGAGGATAGTAGATGGAATTCTTAGCTCTAAAAGTATTTCAACAAGTATTCAATAGAAGGACAGGAGATGTGAATATCTTCAAGAATGATTTATTAGGATTCTATATTTAAAGGCATAGTTTTCGCGAGGAGAGCTACCACTTTCTATGGAAATGTTCTCTACTATCTGTCTCTACTATCGTCCAATTTATTTCAACAAAACTACTCTCTCCAGTGAGGAGACCGTTGGTTCTTGTTTGGTCAGATCCACCCTCGCCCTCTGGTACGCTATGCTCGCCATGCCTGGAAGGTCAGGTATCATTGGCTTTCTGACATTTGATTTAACTCTAGGTAGATAATTTTAGTATATTTGATCATTCTAATTTCATAATTTTCTTTTTTTCAGCAAACATTGTTTTCCTTTTTTGGTTTCTCTTCTGGATGAGTTCTGTTTTAATTTAAATTTTGTATAGTTTAATTGTAGTAGACTAATTATTGTTTAAATTTTATATTTTTACTCTTTATTTACTTTTTTTTCTTTAGTTAGTTCATGCAGTAGACTCTGGCATTACCTATATATTATGTTTTTCATAATTGTAATTTTTTTTTTTAAATTTAATTTGTCAAAATCTATAGTCATTGATGCCCGGAGCCTTCTCAGTGCACTGCCGGCTTTTGGACAGTGTTCTCTCGTTACAGACAGCATTGTCCATCATCGGACAGTGAACTCCTAGGAAGAAAAAATCTAAGGTCAGCACAGCAGGACTCGAACCCGGGCCTCCGCGTGGGAGTACAGTGCGCTAAAATTGTTCTGTATTATTCTTAAATAAAAATATTATTATTATTACTATTTAAAGGCATAGTTCTATCCAAATGTAAACCTACCGTAACCGAAGTTCCTTTATCTCATAAGATGAGGAGTTCTCGTATTAATGTTAACATATTATTAACAATCATAAATTTTTTCCCTTCTTTGAGAAGAGTTTTAATAATTGAATTACAAAGAAATCTTAATAAAAAATTAAGTTAAAACTGACATATAGATACCACCAGCTAATCTGAATTTCAAAATTTGTCTTCGCTTTATTGTTTTACGCGTCGGTCCCGTGGCTAGCGCATTCTCCTTTCTTACAAGAATTCAGGATTCGATACCCGTGAGGCGGAGTTGTCCCAGCATCATGAGAAAAAATGGGAAGCGCAGGTGGGTAGCGGGGGTCAGAACTAAACGGCGGAGAAACTGCGGCTATATATCCCCTTGGCCCTTTACAGCCTCATAGGTTTTTTTTTTTAATTTTTTTACAAACCAAATAATTATTTTAAGCACCATCGTTTACATAAATTGTACATTGGCATTCAATTGGTGCCTCCAAGATGATAAATAAATGTATTTTTTTTTTTTTTTATTAAATAAATATATCATCCAAAATAAATTAATATTTTGAAGATATTCGATAACATTAAAGATCCAATTTTACTTTCTCTTACTACAGTGGGAAGAAGTATTACAATAGTATAAAATGTTCGATATTGGTTTATAGCGGAAATATATATTTTCCAGCCCTCTAGGAGAGAAAAAAGTTTTTAGCGAATGTTCAGTGAGTTAAAAATAAAAATTTGCAGATAAAAAACTTGATACTGTGTTTAGTTACAGTATCGATTGCAAATTTGAAGAAAATGGGTTAATTGGAAGTGCGTCTTTCTAAAATAAGTTTCTAAGTTGGGGGAAGGGGAATTTTCTTTAAATTTGAATACTAAGAGTAGAGATACTAAGATAATCATTTTTATTTGTGAATTTACGGTATTAAATTTCAGTATTATTTTGCTTTGATGCGGTCACTGGTCTGTTATGTAATCAGTGACTACAGTGTTTTTCAATTTTCTCATATCAATTTGACAGATTGTACTTTCAAGCCAGAATTTTTTTTTTGTTTATCAGATTTTGGAAAATCCTTTGTTCTAGGAAACTAGTAATAATAAATAAGTTCCA
This sequence comes from Triatoma infestans, assembly GCA_011037195.1. Taxonomy (NCBI): domain Eukaryota; kingdom Metazoa; phylum Arthropoda; class Insecta; order Hemiptera; family Reduviidae; genus Triatoma; species Triatoma infestans. Next base: position 86 of record JAAEAF010006373.1, on the reverse strand, counting down.
TGTCTTCATCTCATGGCTTGGTGACTTGGGTATGTAAGAGTTTCAACCCTAAATATTTTTCTTTTTTACTTTCTCTTACTCCTAGT
>JAAEAF010006372.1:0-76337 GCA_011037195.1 Triatoma infestans | reverse complement strand
ACCACTGTTTTGAAATAAATATATTATTCTCTAAGTGAATTTAAGTTCTTTTATAATATCACAACTATTATGTTTATAAATCAATTATTTGTCTAGAATAAAAGCTAAACCCTACAACCTGGCACTTACGCCTTGAAGTGTTCTGGTTTGAATGTCTAAACAGACTGTCTTGAAAGAATGCCTTCTCTTCATAGCTCAAATCTTTTCAAATAATGCTGGTATGTCTGGAGGGAGTGTAATTGTCTTATCCTAACTGTTACTTGTCCCTTTGTCTCTTCAGTATCATTGACCTAAATTCTAGTATCTGGCTCTTTCCCCTTCACTAGATAGACAACTGATTATTCTAGATAAACAACTGATTTATTAAGATATAGTTATGATATTGTTAAAGTATTTGAATTCACTTAGAGAATATATCTATTTTAAAAACAGTGTGATCTCTTGATTATTTCTAAAACTTCTCTCTTAAACATATATATACTCACAGCCCTTTACAAAACCGCTCATTACAAACTACAACATCACATTACACCAATAACATTTCATTACGTTGTTCTATTTATATTAAAGTGAAATATTTATATAATAGTATTCCAAAAAGTAAAAAGATTATACATACGTTGAAACTGAGTATCTGAGTTTTACAATTTTATACAGTTCAACCCAGAATACGAAACGTGATCATAGATTTGGGTAACTTCTAAGAATGCTCCATTACAAAATGCTTTCTCGCCAATGTTGAAGCAAACTCATCCTGCCACTCAATCATATTGTTATTTAGCTAAAACGTATTATTGTAAGATGATTTCTAAAGTGATATTGACCAACCTCCACCAAATATAAGTTGGTAGTTTTTTAATACAGTTTCTTCAGAAATTTTCTATAAAAGCAAAAAATATGCAAGTTTACAGATTTCGGAATCGCTGTTTCTTTTCACTGAATACTTCCATGACAGTGGAATATATCTAAGAAATGCAAGGCTGTATATGTAGATGAGGTTTATGAGAGGATTTGTAGGAAGTAACGAAGAATTTCATGGGTTTCAGTTTAACCACGAGTTTTTCTAGAAGAGAAATACTTAATAATATCTATAGAATGTGCTTCAGCGAAAGCTTCGTTAGACAGTAAGAATGGAATAGATAACCCAATTCTGTTTCTATTTCTGTCATGTGCAAATCATTATAGTTCAGAGAGATGTTCTGAGCATCCGCAGCCAGGAGGAATCAGGCGTTCAGGGATGCTTCTTTTCTTCAGAAATCTTGGCGTTCTGCGAATACTCCAGCTTAAAAATAAGAATATCACTTAACCCTAACACCCTCAGCACTTACACAAGATTAGATTACATTAGATGTGAACATAGAGTGAGTGGATCCTGTTCCCCAGTAGTAAACCAGTTAGAGGCTTACTGTTTGTGAATTCAGTAGATTTAGGGGGGGGGGGGCTGTGGTAGCTAGCATACACACATATAAGCTTTGTGGGTGGGAGTAGGTTTTGCTGCAGCTATGCTGAAGAATAATTTCTTCTATTTTGTGGAGTTCCGCCATCTTGAGACCCTGTTACAAAAGTGACGGACATGATTTAGAATAAGTCTTTCTTAGTTTCGTAGCGTTTAAGTTAAACAACATTTTTTTGGTCTTAATAGTCAGCATTTACCTACTTATTGTTATTTATGGAGAAAATGGTATATAATACAGTGGTTATGACTCATGACAATTAATATTTTAATTGATTACAGCAACAATAATATTTGAAATCTTACGTTACCGATTCACAGAGCCCATTACTGGAAAAATGTGAAATTTTTAAGTAAAACCATTAATGTTTTAAATAAAAGTGATAAGCATTTATGTATGAGATAGTGTAGAAAAATTAACATTTATTAAAATATTAAAAATATTGTTTGAGAAATTGTTAAAATTTATTTAATTGGAAGGTGGCAAAACTTCTTTTCTGCTCATCAATTTCATGATTATTAGTACCTGGCGACATTGTAATTTATTTTTTCCTCTAAAGATTAAAAGTACAACTTCATCCACCAATTTTTTTGTAGAATAATTTCACATTGTTCAACAATAGTAGGAAAAAAAAATTGACACATAGTCAATTGTAGGAAAAAAGTTTACAAGTTGCTTTAACTCGGAGGGGTAAGGTGCGTCTCTATTGGATACCCGGAATAGAGGGCAATGAGAGGGTGGATCAGTTGGCTAGGGAGGGATCATCAATACCATTTTGTGGTCCTGAACCAGCCCTTGCCGTCACAAAGAAGTTTCGTGATAAACAGATTAGACTTTAGGAGATGAGAGTCTTGGAGAAATACTGGGGGGACACGCAGGGGTGCCTCCAAGCTAAAAGATTTATAAAAGCAAGTAAGCAGGGAATTTCGGAGTACCTCCTGTCCCTCAGTAGGACAGGTCTGAGGAACTTGGTGGGGGTAATGACTGGACACAACACTTGGGTGTCTAGTCACTTGGTTAACATAGGGAGGACGTCTATCAGAACTGCGACGACGGAGTCAGGGAAACGGTGTACCACTACTTATGTCAGTGTCCGGGTTTCGCTGGTGCTAGGTTCCGCGTATTTGGGAGGGTACCACTCTCGCAGGAATGCCTGGGCGAGTTGGAGTTTAAGGATATCCTGGGATATTGTAGACTGACCGGGGGAAATTAATTAAGGGATTATGGGAGGCATCGGGGGGATAAAAGTCACATAGGCTTAGGTCCCACGCCATTAGGCACCGGCATATAATAAATTTACAAGAGTAAAATAGTAGAATTTACACATAAATTTAAAATGCTTAATTTTGGTTACCTAATATTCCTACCAGTTTATATTCCAAATAAGAGTGGGAAAAAAAAGTCACAAATGTGGAATATCCTAGCAAAAAGGCCCCAATTCTTTTTTTACAGGATCTTGAACCATAAGTAAACAATCGGGAAAAATACAACCCCAAGATTTTTAAGGAAAATCGATAAAGCCCCATATTCGAGAAAATTGAGAAAAACTGAAAAAAATCTATTTATTTAAAGTTGTACATAGATTTTTGTCTCAGATGTAGTGGTGATATCCAAACAGAATATCAAGTATGAATTGCCCGCGATTTTTCTATTTTTTGAGTATGTTGTTTGCGCACCCACATAATTAGACTATTCGTTAAAACATTTTTTCGTATTCGGTGACCCAAAAATGTTTTCCATTGGAAAAAATAATCTGACTCGATTGCAATCCTACTTTTAAACATCTGTAAATGAAAAAAAATGAAAAACTAAATAAAGATGAAATATTACCTTTTTTTTTATATTTCCTTGTACAAACAAGCTGTGTAGGTATAATATAGAGAAGTGAACTAAGCAAACATAAGTGTTAGAGAGAGAAGGAGACTGAGTGTGAAAGACTTGCGAAGCTGTAGACGACGTCAGTATAAAGGGAGGTTAGTGCTTCTACTCAATAAGAGAGTACAAGTACGGAGTTAGTAATTGCCGTGTATACTACACTTACTAACTGGTCCGCTGCTATCAACAACATCAACCACTAAGGACTCGAACAGATCTGGAACTAATTGGCTGTTCAACATTCTCAACCAAATCAAATAGTCCCTCTTAATCACTATCATTGTTTACAACTGGAGGAATATGTTAAACTTAAGTTTATAAACTATTTTGTGATAGTGATAAATAATCCCAATATTTACATCGCTCAGTTATGCCATAATATTTGACTCGAATTTTTGGCATTGTATTTATACCAATCAATTAATATTATTATTACATTTTTCATTTGAGATTCGTCACACATTGTTGTTATTAATAAGCAATTTTGAAAACTTTTAGTATTTTCGGTAAGATGAGATGAATTTATTAATCCTTTTTTTCATTTTATTGAAGTTAGTTCTACATTTACATGGTTGATTTTCGACCTTGTTTGATTGATTTATTTTAATAAACGTTCACTCATAGTGAATTGGTAATGCTATAATTTTGATAAATAAATTTACTTTTTACATAATTTAAATGTTAAAATATTATCATCACCAAACGATTGTTGCAATATAAATAAATTACTGTACATACTTCTTTTTTATGGAGGGGGAAAATGCATTATGAACACATCCGAGAATGGTGTTCCCAGATATGTGGTCTCTCACCCACTAAAAAATACAAAATCCTCCTTACAGGCATTGGAACACACACTGTGATTACCTGTCGCATTGTATCAGCATAGTGAATCGTATTAAGCCCTTTCAGGCTTCTTCTCCCTCGAACCTACTTTAAGCCAACAGTTGTAGGCGTTGGTCTAGCTCCTGTTTCTTTCATCGCAGCACCATCTCGACGAAAAACGCTACCTTGACCCAATAATCCCTGAAGGAAAGCATGGTCTCCACGATAGCCTCGGGTGTCAAACGGCCTAATTCCTGCTCCAGACCGTTTCTGTCAACCGTCCATCTTTCGCGCTCGAAGAAGATGTAGTGGGCATCATTGAGACGTGAATCTCCGAAGAGACATGTTGGATCACCCACCTTCCCCATCCTATGTAGATACGAGGTAAAATACCCTTGGTCCCTTAAGGAACTGAGTAAGGTAGTAATTTACCTCGCCATACCTTCTTTCTGTCCACTCAGTTAGGCTCGCAATCAGCTTTGCTGTCCACCTTCCTCGGCTGTCCGCACGCCACCGTTCTTGCCAGAACTGAATGGTGTAATCCCTGGCTATTGCTCTCGCCTCAGTGCCACCGAGTACTTTCCTCATATCATGCGCCATCAGGTCGATGGGAGAGACTCCAGCCACCACCAGAGCTGCAGGCTCCGAGACCTTCCGGTAAGGACAGGCAATTCTGAGACTACTCTTCTTTGTCCGATGCCTTCTGCTTCCGGTATTTTTCTTTCTTCAGCGCCCAAACTTCACTGTACATACATGGTTGTTCAGAAACTGATAATATAGAACAGACTTTTTGTCCTTGTTCATTTTAATTTAAACCAGTGCTACTCGCTGTAACAATCTTAAGTGAACAACAGCTAATTAATGTAATAATTATTCCACTAATAAATTAGTAGCAAATTAAACAAATTTTAAGGTCTGGATGAAATTGTTGAATTATATTAACAATATTAAAGTAAACTAAAACTTCTTAAATTAAATATTGGTTTCAAAATTTTAAAATCCAATTAACAAAAATTAACTATCAGAAAACTTGATGTACTTGTGCTTAACTTTAACCTACAATAATTTCTGAATATACCTTTCCATTAGAGAATGTATATTTCCAATGGAGAATGTTCTCTTACAGATTACCGTGTACGTTCTACCACTTTTTATATCCTTTTTTAACAGTTTCAGCTTTTATAGGGAAATTATCACATTTAACGCGAACGTAAAAATTCTTTTACAAGTATCGTTCAGTTGCCATATTCGCTTGCGCTCAAGTTATGATTTCATTATCAGCTTTATTTTTTTTATTTATTAATAATTTGTTTAACTGCCAGTATATCAAAAGAAATGTTCTGTGAAATAATGGAAAATGACATGGAGAATTTAAACTTGCATTTAGAAGATCTCTCAATGCAGGAGTCATATAGCAAGATAGAGGAAAAAATTAAAAATGCAGCTGTTAATTCATCAACTGGTAGCTCAGTTAAGAATGAAGGAAAGATTAGCGAAGGAACGAAAAAGTAATTGAAAAAAATTAAAAAGAATAAAGAAAAAGTCAAAGAATGAGAAACTTGAATATAATTTATTGTGCAAACAAGTAAAGTATAAAATTCCTAGGGATATTTATGATTATGACAATAAAATAGTGGAAAATTTACTCCAAAATGAGATGGCAGGGAAAAAAGCAAGACTTTTTATAGCTCCCGGAAGAACATTAATACCAGCATTAAAATATGAAGGAAGTAAAAGATGTGGCGATAGGGATAGTATTGTAATGTTAGCAATGAGATTTTACCAAATTTTGTATGATGACCAGTTGGAACATAACAGGAAGAAAGTAAAAGATCTCCCGAAGTCCTAGATCCCATCTGTTTTGGAATCTGAAGCCAATTATATTATAAACAGTTTAAAAAGTGGCATAGCAACTGGCAGAGTTAAATTTCAAATGATTTAATAAAGTTCTCCAGCGATTCTCTGGTACCTATACTGACCAAACTCTTTAATAAAATTATAGCGGAAGAGAAAATACCAAAACAATGGAAATTGTCTGACATCATTTTGTTGTATAAGAAAGGAGACCTCTCAGATATTAATAATTATAGACCTATAAGTTTAACAGCTTCAATTGGGAAGATTTTCGGAAAACTAATTGAATTCCTGATTAAAGGAAGTCTAGAAGGTCAGCAGCCAGCAGAACAGGCCGGTTTTAGAAGTGGCTATTCAACGATTGACCATCTTCATACAAGAAATCAAGTCATCGAAAAGCAAAAGAGTACAAGAAGATCATTTACATGGCCTTCATTGACTATAAAAAAGCTTTTGACCTGGTAAAGGATGAGTTTCTTTTTCGAAGTTTGATAATAATATTATTGAACCTATAAGAGACTGGTATGAGGAAAGTCAGGCGAGAATCGTAATGGACAAAATTGGACAAGATTTCGCAGTTAGGAGAGGAGTCAAGCAAGGCGGTCCTTTATCGCCCATATTGTTTAACTGCGCGCTGGAAGAGGTTTTTCGTACTTTGGATTGGGGTAATATAGGAGTGAAAATAAATGGGGTATTTCTGTCAAATCTACGTTTCGCAGATGATGTTGTTCTTTTTTCAGAATCGGAGCAGGAACTTTCAGAGATGATAGTATCATTGAATGAGGAAGGTAAAGAGGCTGGTCTTAGGATCAATAAAGAAAAAACTGTGCTAATGACAAATAGTAATAACACTGGCATCATTTTCTTAGAAGGCAAGAGACTCAGGTGGGTCGAAAGCACTGTGTATCTTGGGCAGCTCCTTTCATTTCAGAATGGCACCTTAAAAGAAGTAAACCGTCGTATTAGTATAGCTTGGAAGAAATACTAGGCTCTCAAATTTGTTTTTAAAAGTGCCATGAGAACAGAATTGAAGTCCCGAGTTTTTGATTCCTGTATTTTTCCATGCTTGTTATATGGTGCACAGGTGCGGGCCACGTCGAAGAAAACTCAAAACAGGCTTAAAGCGACTCAGCGCTCAATGGAAAGAAGTATGCTTAATATTACAAGAAAAGATAGAATAAAAAATGAACTTATAAGGGAAAAGCTCGAGTGTCTGATGTGGTGGAAGTGGCGTTGAAGATAAAGTGGTGGGCTGGGCATGTGGCAAGGATGAAGGAAGATAGATGGGCAAAGAGAGTAACTGAATGGATTCCTTTGGAGAGCACTCGGAGAAAGGTAGACCATTCTCAAGATGGAAGGATGTTGTAACGGGACTCTGAGAAACATTGTAGCAAAGAAGTGCTCAAAATAAGAAGGGATGGCAAAATCTAGGAGAGGCCTTTGCCCTCAGATGGGCCTAGTTACCAGATTTTCAATTTGTATAGAAACAAAATTATTACAAGGAAAGAATTACAAGAAGAAGTAACATTTTATTTTATTACTTCTCAATTATATTTTTCTTCGTACTTATTTTTTTTTGTATATATTATTTGTATTTTTTTCTGGGAACAATAAAGACTATTATTATTATTATTACTAACTGTCAGTATTAATAATCCCCACATAAATAGAGTTTGGATTTACTCTGTTACATATTGACTCAACACGCCTCAAAAATTGGCTGCGGTGTGCGGGTTGGAGCCCCTTCCCCCCCCCCGTCCAATCTAATCTACTCTGTAATACAAATTTCTTCACAAGTTATGAAGAAAAATAAGTCATAAATTATCAAAGAAAAACACAATAACTATACGTTTAACCCAAACACTCTGATCATTAAGCAATTGACAGTACAGTAGTACAATCATTTTATTTCTTGTTCCGTACTAATGGCTAGAATACTGGGAAACTGCTCTGTGGTTATATTTATAACAAGTGATATGTGATGCTTACGAAAGGATTCATATATTGGAACGACTACTCTATTAAATGAAATAAATCTTTAATTATCTGGTGATCACATATTGTACAAGAGCTCTTTTTTTTTAGTAAAATATATAATGATTTTATTTCTTAATCTAATTTTATATTTAGATACCAGGAAGCCCTATTTGTGCAAATAGGCTCATGCTCTCATAGACGGTCCGAGGAATTATCTATAAAAACAAATAAATAATATTTCTTCTTAGGTTTGCATGCATATATATATATATATATAATATTTTGAGAAATGTATATATTATATGTACTATATGTGTTTGTGTGTGAGAGAGAGAGAGAGGGTATGTAGTTAAGGATGGATAGATGCGTTATTTGACGCGTAAAGGGTGAACTGACTGTTTCAGAGGTCGGAACATATTAAGACGGGGCGAGACAATGGCATCAGTGAGGACAATGGATAGCAATTTATACTCCTACCTACTTCAGACAACAATAAGATATCTCTGAATCTTAAATGTAAGACAGTTTACTTGAGACCATTTCATTAAATTCTTATTAGCTTACTTATATATATCACATTGTATATATTTATATTTATTTAAATATATACATAAGGTACTTGATTTAATGCTAATTTTTAGGACCCATTTCACAACGTGTAATATTTTTTTTCTCCCTTCCCAAAAGTAATTCCAATTGAGAGGAGTTTATTCCCAGCATGCTTGATCATACATGGTATTAGATAAAATGTTTTTGGAGTGATGTGTGTTGTTGTATTTGTAGTGTAGCACAAGCGGTTTTGTAAAGGGGCTTGTGAGTGTGTACGTATGTTTTAGATAGAGATGGAAGTATTACAAATAGAGAATAAGAACCACTTTTAAGTAAATAATTTAACTATATATTAAATCAGTAAATTTACAAGGTGAATCTTGAATTAATGAATTAATTGTGAATCTTAAATTAACTTATAAATACATAGAATCAAATAATTAGTAGCTAGATTGATTTAACTGAAATGTTAACACTTTAACTCGTACTGAATTTAAGAGAGCGATTCCTGAGACAAATGCTCTGATTGAATGTCCTGTTTGAATGCAGAATTTAGACTGTCTAAAGAATGCTCTGCTCTAGCCGGGGATTTTCTATTACAAAACAGTTGGCCAAGTGGCATTGTCTTACCCTAACGGATTCTTTTCCCTTTGCCTCTTCAATAGCAATGACCTTAATTTAATAGTACCTGACTCTTTCCCCTGCCTATCTGAATACACTATCTGAAGTAGTTAAAATTCACTATTTTATTTTCAAAATTTATTTCACTTTTGCATTTGGTTCTTCCAGTATATAGATATATTGTGTGCATTGATAAATTTCAAAGTCAGTTCGGCAAAACAGAAAATAAAAGAAGTTAATAATCAAGGAATAATATAAGGGTAAATACATAATTTTTAATAAAAATTTTAGAAATATTACAAACTAAAGAATGAAACTATTCATAAACTAATTTCATAATGCATAAAACTGTTCATTCACTCCCCCAGAAAATCAAAATTAATTATATTTAGGAAATAAAAAATCTGCTTTGCAGAATGTTTCTGACAGATGAATTTGTATTTGTCGGAAGCCATAATTCACCACAGAGATGCACTTATCGAATTAGTGGAGTTATGATGTAATCTAATAGATTGTAGCAATCAGAATAAATTTGTTCAACAATTTGTGAGTTGGCTGAGCAATTAAATGGAAGGTGATTATTATCTTTTTACTTTTTCTTAATACCGGTAAGAGGAAGTATTGTGGTCCTACCAAATTGTGAAAATTCAAAGTTTTCAGCGGAAATACATATTTTGAAGTTTCCTGTCCCATGAAAAATGGGGCTTTTAGAAAGTGGTTTGTTTTTTGTATTCCTCAGGCCTAGTCCTGGAACCGAAGCTGTTCATTTAAATAATATATCTCTTACATTTCACATTTCATGGTTTAATCAATATTATTATATTGAAATTTACAGATGAAATGTTATTTATTTTATATTTACTTCCCTTATAGTTGTTAACTTAAGTACAAAAATAAATGAATTAATTCTTATAACTTTTTAAGATAAAAAGGAAATTAATTTGTATATTATGTATGAAATTAAACAAAATAATATAAATAACAATAAAACAAAATGGATTCATCAAAATATCAAAGTCGATAATATTAATAACTTTTTGGAATTTTCTAAATAATTATTCATTCAGTAACTGAAGTTTGCTGGGATTCCATGTGTTTCGTCTGTAACATTTTATATTGAGGGTTGAAGGAATACAAAGCACACTTACTTTGGTTTAGCAAAACTTAAATAGAACTTTTATAGAGTTGATTGTGATGCACCTAGCGGCCAGGTCCATAATTATTTGATACTATACGTCATACGAGTATGTTACATCTGACACCACTGGTAGTTACTGCTTGTAACAACGGTTTTTTACTATTCTTCAGGAATCCGCAACTCCTCTATCAGTTGTTGGATTGTCTGTGAAGTTTGCCATTGCATGCATATTTGTCTTCTTCTATTGTATGAAATTTCTAAAGGTAACTCCTTGCATTATACACTTTTTTTTTGTCACTAACTGATTTGAAGAATTCTTCAGTTATATTTCCTTTGGTATTTTTCCATGTTTTTTCCCAGAAGTTTTCCTATATGTTCATACTTTCTTTTTACAAGCTTTCTTAGCGCACTAATAGATACCCTGTTATATTCTGTTTGCAATGTCTGCTCTTCAGATGTTTCTTTAGCCAGCATGTCTGCCATCTCGTCTTACCAACTTCACCAACATGAGCTAACTGAAATGTATGCTAACATTTTTCTTTTTATAATTTTTATTAAATTTGTTTTTATATGTTCTAGTTGTTTTTTATTAGATCTAAAGTTTATATGCCTTTCAATTTGCATTAAACTTATACATTGACAATGTTTTTTGAATTAGCTACTTAACTACTTGCAGCTTTCAACTTTACTAGTTATTCGACTTGGTTGTTGGAGTGAATTGGGTAGGGTCTGAATTTCTTATAATAAATCAATGTTTATAAGAAATTTTCTTGATTATAAACAACAAACCAGCGTCTACTTTATGATTATTCTTGATCCTATCAGTATAAATTATTAATGTCCTATTTTTTTCATAATTTGGATAATCTTTGCATAATGGTTCCAATAGTTATATCTTCAAGGTAAGCAACGACAAATTTACCAACCTTTTCATTATTTGTATTTGGCTTCTCGTATTGTATAAGTTAGCCATTTCTTGTTTTTGGATTTCAATCGGTAATATGTTAGCCAACACTCAGGGAGTTTCTTTAGAAATTGTTCTAAACCCTTTTATTATTTTAATTTCCATCATTCTTTGTACTAGTTTAATACAGTTTATTTTCTTATACAATTCTCCAAATTGGTGCTTCATATCTGAAATTCTGATTGGTGGAAGTGCTGCGCCATTGATTGTATTGTAGGACAATATTTATATATATATTTATATGTTGTCTTTAGAACAGCAAGCTGTCCCAAAATTATGGAAGCAATCAATAGTTATTCCAATTTTTAAGAAAGGTGATAGAACTGACACCTTCAAACTACAGGCCAATATCTCTCACTAACATTATCTGTAAGGTTTTTGAAAAGATCATCACAAAAAAAGTAACTTTATTTCTCTTAGAGAATAATATAATTCCACATAATCAACATGGATTTCAACCTGGCAGATCCGTACTAAGCAACATGCTAGCCTCAATTGACCATTGGACAAAACAGCTTGACAAACATCAACCTATCGATGTCATTTATATAGATTTCAAAGCGGCGTTTGATACTTTCCCACATCGACATCTTCTTTACAAGCTCCAGCACTATGGGATAAGAGGTAACATTCTAGGATGGCTGTCTGACTTCTTAACAAACCGTACATTTCAAGTAAGCCTGGATGGTATCTTATCTGACTCTCTTCCAGTTTTAAGAGGTGTGCCACAAGGCTCAGTTATTGTCCTCTTCTGTTTATCTTGTACTTGTCTGACCTCAAGTTCTCTTCTCAATCCCAATTCTTTGCTGATGATTGCAAATTATTTAATAATCCAATAGTTAACAAGGAAGTTATAGTACATGATCTTCATCAGTTAGAATCCTGGAGTAAAGCATGGCGTCTAGCAATCAACATGTCTAAATCTACAGTTTTACACCTAGGTACCAACAACCTACACTTAATTTATAATATTGATGGTAATATCTTCAAAAGTTGTGATTCGGTTACAGATTTAGGAATTACCAATAAAAAAAAGCTCAAGTGGGATGAACATGCTTTAAGACTTAGCAAAACATGCAATAGCCTCTTATACCTATTAAAGAAATCTTTCCCTAACCTCACACCTGACAATTTGAGGGCTTTATATATATCATACATTAGACCTCATCTTGAATTTGCAAATCCTGTTTGGTCACCATATTTAAAAAAAGATGCCAATGCCTTGGAAAATGTACAACGCAAATTTATCAAACTCTCTCCATCACTTCGTGAGCTTCCTTATTTAGACAGACTAAATACTTTAAATTTAAGATCTCTGGAAGATGGAGGAAAAAGAGGAGACATGATTGAGCTTTTTAAAATTTTACATGGACACTACAAGAGTAGTCTAGATCATATGTTTGCCCCTACAGAAGTAGCCCATCTACGAGGACACGTATCCAAACTATTCCAACTTAGATCTTCGTAAACATTCATTTGCTGTAAGGACCATCTCAGCATGGAACTCACTCCCTACTCATGTCATTGAAGCACCCTCTATAAATTCCTTCAAATCTAGATACGACACATTCATTGAAAACATATAATATTTTTGGCATCATGTTTACCATTTTAGTTATTAATTTATATTATCTTTATAGTACCCATGTTTATCTTGTGAAATTATTTTTTCTTTCTTTTCCTCATATTTCTATTGGCTTTGGTTTATATTATACTTGTGCCTATATATTTTAAGTGTTAATTGTACATATGTATTTAGTGCAATTTATATTGTTACCTTAAGGACCATATTTCAATTACTATACTTATTGTAGTTACTATATTGTATACTCTTGAGAGCATTCACCGGCACCGCCGCTAGCTCTTTTTGTTGTAATAATAATAATAATATTGCGTAATTCCCAATGCACCTTAGCAGCCTTATACAAGTTGTTTATTAACTTTAGACTTCTTTTAGCTATGTTGTCAATATGTTCATTGAAGGTAAAATATTTATCTAAAACAATACCTAAGTATTTCAGTTCTGGAACTATTTAAAGTATTTTATTATTGAGATAAAGTTGTAATTCTCTTTGTTCCTTTACTTGCCTGGTTATCAATTTAGCTTTAAATTGGGAAAGTTAAATTTTGCGATGTTTTCTCCTGCCATATATGAATATCGTTCAGAGCAATGTTGGTTATTATTTCCAGTTTTTCTTCTATTTTTATTATCGATCATTATATAGCAGATATACCAGAATCCTGGGCTACTACAATTTCCTTACGGATAGCCTTCACTTAGTTTTCTCGATGTTGCTATCCCTATATCATTGAGTTTTATCAATAAGATAATTTCTGCATAATTTGTACAAGTTTTGGGGACAGTTTAGATCTCTTTGTCCTGTTAAAATTGCTGGCGACCAGGCAGCTCAAAAGCTCTCTTATACTCGTACATTCGGAGACACTAGGGTACCTCTTCATTTTGACCGAAATGCTTTATAATAATTTTTTTTACATATATTGTTGCATCAGCTGCACTAATTTGTACAGTAAATCCGTCCTGCTTCCCACTTTGTTTATTGTTAGAATGTAAATAGTATATCCTGTTAATCATGGAGCCTTTCTAATATTTTTCCCATATCCTGGGATTAAACTTATGGATCGATCTTTATTTACTGTTTGTCACCTCTATGCCGGATTTTTTTTTAAAATAGGTTTCATTTTAGATATTCTTCATCCAATTCGTGTGTGTCAGCATAACTGAAAAACAGAATATCGCAGACATTTTTTTTTGTATTTAGTTCAGGTGTTCCCTGAAGGCCTGAAATAAGTTTTTGATCAAAATCGGTCGACCAAATCGGCTAATGGATGTGATTTTTCAGATTTTTGTGATGTTTCTCTAAAACGCCTCCAGTTTTTTTTTTTTTTTTTTTTTTTAATTTGGTATATTAAGTAATCATAATAAGAGTGACTCTTTTGTCCCGAATTATATCTCCGGGAAAATCCATTTAAGCGGGGTTCTGAGGGAGGGATTCATTGAACAATCACAGTAACGTCTGCAAAAATTTCATATTATTTTTCAATTTTTTTTTTTTTTTTTAATGACAAGAAGTTTTCATATTAAAAAAATAACAGCTCACCATAAAAATACTGAAACTAGATACATAAAAAATACTGCTTTATATCCTTCGTACATAAATTGCTACACATGTATTGTGAACAATGAAACTTTAGATGAGATTTTGTTATCTTATTGTTGTTCTTGTTTTAAGTAGTATATTAGGGATATAGTAGTATATAAAGTATAATATTATGTGGAGTTAGTTTATAGACCTGGCCATGTAATGGATGCCGTAAGCACCATTGTACGACGACTGGTTGATAATCTTGAGATGGCAAAGGCTAGAATTATATGCAGATATGTGAAGGAAATGCTATGCTACAATTTCATATTGAAGAAGATAGGTTATGTAATAGTAAAAGCAACCAACATCAAATTTGCCTCAAAAGTCCTATTAGCAACCGCAACGAGCCGCCATCCCTGAGCGTCTAAGCGCACGACAACTACGCATTAGCTTTCCAGTGATGTTCACTACAATGTGTTGGCAATAGAGCTTCAACTTAGATAGCGAATCTCCCACCTAGAAGATGATTCTTACAATACTTAATAAAAAAGCCAAACCACATGAGAGTTTAACATCAATAGTCGCCAAGCAAACTTTGAAAAGTTAAAGAATCGCCAGAACCTTGAAAAGTTCATTAAGCTAGCCAGAAGCAAGAGCTCTATATAGCCACAAAATGAAGGTTTTCTCGAAATCGGTTACTACGATTTTCTTTAAATTTGGAAGTGACTCTGATATTTAAACCTAACAATTTTGCTTGCAA
The DNA here is from genome assembly GCA_011037195.1 of Triatoma infestans. NCBI lineage: Eukaryota > Metazoa > Arthropoda > Insecta > Hemiptera > Reduviidae > Triatoma > Triatoma infestans. The sequence goes on along the minus strand of JAAEAF010006372.1, from coordinate 61,216 downwards.
CATTTTTCTAGCAAAATTTATTTTAGGGTGTTCTGGGAAATCTATGAGTTGGTCTTTACAAATTAGGGGACGGAAAAAAGCGCTGTCGCACACAGTAACACATTTTATCGCATATTTATGTAGTCTGTATACTGTTAAAGTCCAGCAACTAAAGTCCGCACACCATATATTTATTATATTATATTGTTATAAATTTAGTATGTTATAATTATTTTATTGCAAGGCCACAAGTGTAGTGGAAGTACGAAATGAAAAATAATAGTTTTTAAAAATAATTTATCTAATTTTGTTAATATATTAGACTGTGAATTTAACTTCAAAAAGAGTGTATTTTAGTGTCAGGTACTGTAAATTGGGATCATTGCAAATAGAAAAACAAGGGCACAAAATCCCGTTAGGGTAAATCTTTTATACAAGAAAATTCCCCCGCTAGAGAGAGAGAGCAATTCAAAGAATAGAGAGAGCCATCAGCTTTCAAATAGTTCAATTCCAAAAATAGTCTCACTTCTGCTTTCAAACAATACAGTCGTATTCTGCTTCCAAAGCCAGAACACTTCAGGAATCGCTCAGTGCCAATGATAGATATTTGCCTTCATTCTAGATATACTTCTGATTTTAAAACCAGTGTGATTTCTTAATTATTCTTAATACTTCATTCTCTTTTAAACTTACATACTTACACAACTTACTTACTTTATTATACAACACCGCTCGTGCTACTACAATACACATCATCACACCATCACATTACATTGGTGCCAGCTGTTTGGGATATTTTCAACCAGAATCACAAATTAACAAGTACGTAAAATTTTCAATTTCATAATTAAACAAATTATCCATCAGATAATTTGATTGTTTTTAAATTATTTTCTCAGTGGAAATATCTTAAATATTTCCCATTATTGAATTTCTAGTGAATTTCATTTTTAAATTTTTGAAATTGTACCACTTGTACCTCAATCCCTTGTGAATTTTGAATTTATGAGTGTACTTAATAGATCCAAATTGTAAAGATATTACGCGATAATAACCTTTCTGTTGGAGGCAATTTACTCCAATTACGTAGACGTCTTGAAAAATATAATCTTTCCCCAAGTAATTCATTCAATTCCAAAATGTATAAGATAAATGGACAAGACATGGGCATCGACGCTGCTGTAGAATATTTACTTGCTCAGCAGCAATTAGCAAATCCTCCTGCTACTAACAATCAAACTAGGCCCTTGAGAAATTTGCAATTAATTAATAGTTTACCTACTTTCGATGGCGAAAATTCAGCCAAAGTGTCCGATTTCCTAGACCTAACTAGCCATTGTGCTAGTCTTTCTGGCTGGGACGACGCTGCTAAATTAGAAATATTAGCACTTAGCTCCCAGGGTCTGCAAAAATATTTTATGACACCCAGAAAGCCGAATACAACGCCAGGGTACAATTATAACGTATCCTCTAATTTCAGAGCGACTTCTAGCCCGATTTCGTAACGAGAAAACACCCCTAGTCCTCTTACAACAGATGACTAATATTCAATCTCTTCCAAAAGAGTCTCCTGAAACTTTCGCGGATAGAATTAGACATATCCAATCCGCCATTAGTTTGAAAGCTCAAGCTAACCCACTCGAGGCCTTACAAACAATTTTGGATAAACTGGCCACTGATGCATTCCTGAAGTCACTTCCTCAACCACTTCGTAATGAGGTACGAACTAAGCTACCTCAAAAATTAGACGAAGCAATTTCTTATGCCAGTGCCCTAAAAGAAGTACAGGCTTCTGAAACAAACCCCACAGTTTTCGCTGTCACTTCGAAAACTTCTAATCCTCGCACACCCCCCATCTCCTTGTCGTTTCTGTGGACAAATGCATTTCCACAGAGAATGTCCGCATCGAAATAAAAATCAGAAACCAAAACCTACTACTACTCGTAGAGTTTTTAATGTAATAAAGAACAGCCTTGTCGCCATTGTTCCGGTCCACATTTTGACGTGGACTGCAGCAACAAATTTAGACCAAAATCTCATACTAACTTTGGCAAAATGCTGAACAATTTTAATATACCAAAAAATTTCAATCGTAGGGTATATAGTAATAATCGCTATAACAATAATAATAATAACAGTCAATATTATACTAACAATAATATTCCTCGAGATAATTCAAATAATTCACGATTTAACTCTTATTCAGATAGACCCCAGTATAGTCATAATAATAATAATGGTAACGAAACTAGTAATAACCCCCAAAATAGGCCCACTTGCCAATATTGTTTAACATTTGCGCATACGGCTCGTAATTGTTTCCAAATACAGCCCAAAACGAGTTAGCCCTCAGTCGCTTTCTCGAACACCTGATATTAAGACCATGGCTATCATACCTGCTTCCACCAGTTCTTAACCTATGAACTTAAAATACCTAATTATGGCATCACGTCCCTTCATTTGCATGCGAACAATGTCAAAAATTCCTAATTTTCTGGCGAATTCATACTTTCGCAATTAAAAGGCAATTTCCAATTAATACTTGTAGAAATGTTCTTACAGGGCAATCATTAATTTGCGCACCGTATCTAACACTTAATAAATCCAACATTCAATTTTCAACTAGTACTCAAACGCACTAATTTAGTACTAATCGCTAAGTTCACTAAAATCCCTAGTAACTAGCCACAAAATTTCTGTGCCACCTCGCGCACACAATACATAACACTTGAAATAACATACTTGACATAATCTCTGGAAATAATTCTCAATATATCACACTTCTTAACTTTACACAAGGCATCTATCTACTTTAAATTTAAAAATCTTTCTCTTACACGACTTTTTCTTACTGCAAAACATCACATTTTTTTCACACTTACAATTTTTTTTACTGTCTAAAACATTTATGGACAGTAAAATGTCATTTATGGACGTTTATGGGCGGCCGACATTTTTATGGAGGAAATCATAAAAAACTGAAAAACCTATTCAGTATAGTCGCATTCCTTTCATTCGATTCACTTCAAACTAGGAATTTTGGCAACTTATATAATTCTAATAAATATTATTTTGATTTGGTTGAACTTAAATAGCACTTTAGGGAACCCATCTCTCCCCCAAAAAGTGGCCTTAAATGAATTTTTTCCGGAGAAATATTTCAAATAAAAGTTGTAGCTCTTTCTATGTGTTGATGTATGTAGTTGATGTATAAAGTGCAAAAAAAAAAAAAAAATCGTTAGAGCTGTTTTCGATAAAATCACAAAAAAATGAAAAAATTATTCAGTAAAATAGAACTTCCGGTTGATGCGGTGGTAGTGGATGGTAGTCCTAAACGGAATGCCAAGTTTGTGCTTTCTGCAATTATTCAATTTTGAGATATTCTTTTCTGACGCATCCACATACTGACACACAAACACACAAGCCGACCATTTTCTAAAAACTACTTTTTTGGATTCAGGAGACTTTTTAATCGTGTATTTCGATGAAAACTAAATTTCGAAAATCTGACTCGATCGCAATACTTCCTCAAACAGCAGTTAGATAACGTAAAAATAACAAAATATTGGCAGAAAAAAATTCAATTGGAATGTAATAATAATGTAATAACAGTAAGAGTTCACACTAGAACTTTACTTTCACTTACTGCTGAAGGATGAAGTATTGTAACAAATTTTTGAAATTGAATTTCATAGGAAATAATATTTTAAGCTCAGAATAAATAAGAAAGTTTTTGGTTAATTATTTGTAAATATGTGTATTTTGGGCTAAATATCTCAAAAATGAAAAATTGCAGAAAGGAATTATCTCAGTTTTTAGTGCATTGGACTCCCATGCAGAGGCGCAGGAGGTTAATGTCCCGTCCTAGCTTTGGATTTTCTCTTCCTGGGAGCCTCCACAGCTCACTGGTGATGGGAAGGGTAGTCTGTAACGTAAAAACATTGTTCCGTGGCCGCTAGTGCACAAAGAAGTCGCCTGGTGCCAGATACCAATAGATATTGACATGTCTTAAATTAAGAAAAATAATTAAAATCGCATCCGCATTGCGATCATATCAAATTATCGAAATTAAATTTCCTCCAGAAATGCATATCATATTGATTTTCCCTTGAGACACCGGCATTGTGGAAAAAAGTGGGGAGCCACAATTAGGAGCAAAGGCCAGAATTAAACAGCGGTGAGTATGGCGGCATGCTTACTACAGTCCCTAATAATACCCACTTTCTGTCAAGACTTAGTCCTTCATGGACTGTTGTGCCAAAGGTTTTTCGCACTGAGGCAACTTCGAGAAGTGTATTTTAGCGGAAAACTTAATTTTGAGAATGTGTCCCGAACGCAGTCTACGTACTCGTACTTTTTTACTGAGAGGAAGTAATATTTTTTGTTTTTAATGGCTTATAAAATAAATTTTAGATGGATAAATAGACTGAAAAATTATTACTGATTTTCTGTAATTACACAATACATGGGGGAAAAAAATGATGAGGATAACGGTTGTTTTTACAACTGCAACAATAATATACAATAATATTAATAATAATATAATAATAAATAAGATAAATAGCGTAACGTAAACAAAAAATTTACTAACACTTTGCTTGGGATAATGTGTAGAATAAACAATACTTAATATTTATGGAAGAAATGAAAGAAAACCCTTGTACAATAACAATTTTTACAAAAAAAACAAATGCAAGACTAAAAATTATTCTTGTGACCTGAGAAAAATTAAGAAATAATAACTTTCATATTCTAACATATTTCCATAGAGAATAAAAAATAAAAATTAGTTTATAAAATATAAAAAATAAATAAATAGAGAGATATAAACAAATTTATAAATAAAAAAGGAGATAAAGAAATTATACTTTGTAACTAAAGAAATAACCCCAGGTAAAAAAAAAAAAAACCTTAATTATTGTGTGTTATCTACAAAGGGATAAAGAAATAAAAATAATATCCTTTTTTACATCTCTACAGAAATAAATACTCTTTTCAGGGGTCCTACATTTACAGAGAACCTATAATTATACTAATATTCTTCTAAATTTAAGTATGTCCATAAATAAAGATTTGCCCATTCTAAAAGTGGAAAAAATACAAACAAAAAAATAAAATATTTTACATTTTCTCCTTTAATTTCATCAAGTGTTATTTTAAAATAAATTATAAAAAATAAAGATCTATGAAAAGCAAAAAAAAAAAACAAAATAAGCCTAGCCAGTTTCTAAGAAAGAATTAAGCAGAAGAGGGAATATTCCAGACTCCTCAAAAAAAAAAAAATATGTCAACAGGGAATACCCTTTATTCCCTGTCTTCCTTTCTATTTCTTTATTTAAATATTATCTTCTTTAAAAAAAAAGAAAAGGATAATTCAAAAAATTATAATTTTATAATATTTTAGCTAGATATTTCTATCACAGGATATTTCTATTATTCAAGATATGGACAACAACAAAAAAATATGTTTCTTTCTGAGCCTTTATTATTTTATGTTGGGCGTATGCTGCGCAAGTGGCCATAAATGCCAAAGCCACCACATAAAACGATACCTTGAAAATTTCAAGCCGTATCATAGCGACTCTTTAGATTAGTCATTGGCCTTCTCGTTTCCCGGATTCGACACCTTTAAACTACTCCTTACTGAAGAACAAGTTATAACCTAGTTTCTAAACATAGGTTTATGAGAATCAAGTTGGAATAATATTTTTCCCTAGAAAAGAGAACAGAAGATGCCCTTCAGTTCAGTTGAAGCCAAATGAATTTCTTTGGCCATTTATTTGACAAATAAATGTTGGTCTGCATCTCTCTAATGTCGGACATCAGTCCGAGCAGCAACTCATAATATTTTTAATGAGGTGTAAGTTTGTTTAAAAAATAGACTTTTTTTTTTTTTTTTTTTTTAATAAAAGAATCATAAAACATTTACTGCAGATTCCAAATGCGAGAGATTAATAACATTGAAGTTCTTTTAAGGAAAAACATCATTTAAATTACAACTTGTAAAATAATGATCACAGAAAAATAAGTGTTCAAATAAACTATACTTAAAACAAAATAGAGCTTTCATTTCTGAAGTGAAAGCTGTACTTGCCTTCTAAAAAAAAGAAGTTGATGCCTGGTATCTCGCTTCTGTCAGCACAACAAAAAGTATTTGCTCGTTGAATTTAGATTTCTAACGAAAACATAAAAGAACGTGTATTTTTTTTAGTTTGTTTTTTTTTTTTTTAATTTAATGTAAAGGGCGTCAACATCTATTTCATTGGCGCCCTGAGCCTTCTCAGTGCACTGCCGGCCTCCGGACAGTGTTCTCTCGTTACCGACAACACTGTCCATCACCGGACAGTGAGCTGTAGAGGCTCCTAGGAAGAAAAAAAAATCTAAGGGTAGCACAGCTGGTCTCGAACCCGGGTCCTCCGCGTGGGAGTGCAGTACGCTAATCACTTAGCTATACCCTTCCCTTATTTTTTAGTTGTTCTTTTTTTTTCTTTTAATTTCCGAGATATTCAGTCAGTAGTATCCACTATAACTTGGGGCACCCTGCTTTCAAAATAAACTGGTAATTAGTTTAACCAGGTTTTGACCAAGTATAATTTTCTGTTGGCAGCCACTGAATTTTCTCTAAGGGTGTGCACCTGAAGCCCAGGATTGGCATCCCGGCAATTGTGCAAATGGATGTATGTTTGTTTCAGTTGCATGATTTGGAGAATATGGAAATTAAAAATACATTACATTATTAGAAATGTTCGTGTAAATAAATATTCTCATATTATTCCAGTAGATGCAAAGAATCTTAGCCGTTGAAAGAAAATAAAGGAACAGCAACCTGGAGAGGATACTGTAGATGAGCAAGATCATCTAGGGCACCAGAGTGGGTACTAATGGTGGTCGCAGTAAGTAACCCTCAAAAAAAAAAAAAAAAAAAAAAAAACATTGGGAATGACCCCCCCACTACAAGATCCATTCTTTCATATACGGATTTACAGAAGTTGACTTGCTGAAATTTCGTTGCATATTATGACATGCATCTACATATAGGCAATACATATAGTTTACATTTGAATTTGCCTGCGCTAAAAATTAAAAATAACCATAAAATAATAATAAATAATTTTCTATCCCCCTGGTAGAATTTAAATGAAATATCAAGTTTGAATTATTCTGTTATTTTTCTTATTTGAGTTTTGTTTCAACACACATATAAATACACACACCCAGTTCGAACACCGTTCACTTTTACCGACTCAGGAACTACAAAACATGTATTTCCACTGAAAATTGAATTTCAAAAATGTGGCACGATTACAATACTTCCTCTTACTATAGTAAGTAATAACCAAAAATTTAACTGATTTTGTAAGCCAATAATTTTGGATGGCTACTTAAAATAAAACTTTTTTTGACAAGAAAGCTCTGCAAATAAGCGTTCCTGTATTTAGAAAGAGAAGAAGAAATTTGAAACTAGATGTTCTTCATATAATTCCCAACATAAAGGAACAGCAACCTAGAGGGTGCTATAGAAGAGCTTAAAAAAGAACATTGGTAAAGACTCCCAAAACTGTTGATAGCACATCACTACTACAACATCCAATTCTTTCATCTACGAATTTACAAAAGGCGACTTGCTGAAATTTGCTAAAACGTCTGTAAAATGTCTGTAGTGATTTAATTAAAAATTTTTTTAAGTATTTCAGGTTCGTTATAAAATTTGTCGTTCATGTTATATTTTATTTAACATTTTACAATCTCTTAAGAAATATCAGAAATTTAATAAACTCTAATAATGTAAACATATATATATATATATATGTTAAGTTTTACTATACATATATATATATATAAAGAGAGAGAACAAAAAACCCCTTAACAATGAATGCCCTGCAATATTGGCTTCTTTAAAAAAGAAGGGAAATGATAATAATGGAAGGAAAAACATGAAAGGTGGGGGGGGGGGATTTGTAGTTCACAATTGTGGTAGTTAATGACAAAGAGAGAGAGTGAGAGCGCTCAAGTAGTGCTGGTTTATCCTCTATTTCTGAATTAATTGGTGAAAAACTAAAAAAAAAGATGGCCGATTTCATTAAGTCAGAGTCTTTGTATTGTCCAATATATAACCTTTATTATGTTACAAATTAAAGTGAAAAGAACTTTTTTTTTTTATCCTTGTAAAGTCATTTGCCTGGAAAATAGAATAAAGCCAGGGATAATTTTGCAAATACCAGTTTCCTTGTATATTATTCTTTGATTATGTGAATAATATTATTAAAAATAATATAAAAGGCCCTTGGCAAGAAGGAACCTTGCTATATAAAATACGAAGTCTCGGTTGCCAAACAGCAGGCCAAGATCTGCCTGGGAAATTATAACCAACGGAGATCGGAAGCCTGCATCGGTCTTCTTAGTAAGAACAATGGTCTTTTGTTATTTACCGTAAATAACAGGAAATAAAAAATAAAATAAAAATAAAAGTGAGCTCCTTTTACGCCCTATTATCTCAACCTCTGGTAGGCTCTGTACAGTAAATACAGGAAAGATAATTAATCAGAGACATTTTCCGTGGTAGCCTGCTTCATTTTGTGGTCATCGACCGGTGCGGTGCGTTTGTCAGACAGTGTGATAACACAGACTTGCACAGAGCAAATTCAGTTTATACACTCCAGCTTCACTTCTGTTTATACAGATGAGTGTATAAACTGAATTTTGTGTTTGAAGTGCAAGTCTGTGTTATCACGCTGTCCGACTTAGATGGGCGAACGTCCGAAACCGGTCGATGACCACAAAATGAAGCGGGCTACCATGGAAAATGTCTCTGATGCTTTCCAGCTCTGCGGAACCAACCATCACAACAAAATAATTAATAATTTGGGTGACCTCTGATTAATAGAAAACAACAAAAATATAAATTGAAGAGTTAAAATATTGAGTGGACAGTATATAACGCAATGGGTGAGCAAAATGGAAAATTAAAACATTAATTATATGGACCAAAATAAATATAAAAAATTAAATTAAAAATGGGTAGTAAATATTGTCTATTATTTTCTCTCTTTAAAACGCAGAATCCTGGTTACCAGGACTGGAAGACCCATAGTCCTTAACGCATATCGGCGACAAAGGGAGACGAGAAATAGGAATAAAGTAATAAATCTTATGTGCCTATAACTCTTGAGTCTTGATCCATACGCTGATTATTGTAGATAATAATTAAACGGGCTCCCAGAAGCTGCATGGCAGGAAACCGTAAGTAGCAACCATGTGGTTTTACAATAACCTCTATAGGCCGGGGTAAAAAACCGAAGCTGCTTACTCGACAAAAGGACCAGTTTAAGCACTATCCAGGAAAAGCAGAAGTAACGAACTTGGGTTTTCACAATTAAGGGCAACCGAACTGGCTATTAGGTATATAGGTATTACACTGTGACCTAGTCAAGTGCTGCATAACGACTACAAACTTAAAAATGGCGACTTACTTGTCCGACTGTTTGACAGCGACTAACTCCTCAGAGTATTGCTTAGCAACTAACTGACAGAGGACAAAAGGCATAGGTTACCCCCTCTGCCTACTTAGGACACAGCCTAATACATTAGTAAATCATTATCAAGGTAGTACAATACTCCCCTCCAAAATAAAATTATTGTACGCTGTTGGCAGCATATTTAAATTTAGATTAAATACCGAACAAACAAACTCCGCATTCTTACGGGTTTCCTCACAGGGTATTGTCCGACTCAGAGGACACTTGACGAAGCAGGGTTTGGAAAGCGACAGCAAATGCAGATTCTGTGAGGAGATGGAGGCAACGCAATCACATTTTCTAACGCACTGTGAGACTGCGACCAGGAGAAGATTTCAGAACCTGAGTCGAGAAGACTAAGAACCCTTGGGGATCATAACCTGACGGAGGTCTTGTAGATGGTGTTCGCTTGGGACATCTGTTTGGGTGCTGTAGGCAGCCAGCGACACCGGGGGGACGTAGCAAAATAGATCGTAGGGTCGCCGTGCATTGCCCCCCCCCCCGAAAAAATGGTTGACAAATCTAATGACTTGGTTCATTAATAAATATTATTCTACATTATTTTGCTGTTCATGATTGGGAAATTCTAACCTATAGGAGGACATATTCAGTATAACTTGCAGGTGTCTTAACTCATTCAACGAACCACTCATAAATAACGACCTGAATAAATATTTTTTTAAAAAAAAAGTGATGAAACACTCAGACGGCTTTCTCTTGCTGACTGAATTTTCTTCAAACTTTTTTAAGGGTAGCGTAACCTGGAACCCCTCTAAAATAAATTTACTCGAAAAAAAGTTACAAACGAATATGAGATTTTCTGTAGGTAATTTTATCAAACACATTATTTTGGGCAGTAATTTTAATTCTACGTAATTAATACTATGTAGATGGTAGAATCGTATAGTGAATAGGAATGACCCCTTATGACCAGTAATTCTCAAACTTTTTGGGTCCATTGCCGCCCTTTCCTTATGTAATGTTTCCTGGTGTTTTCTTGTTTTTTTCGCTTTGTTTTTCTCCTTCTTTTTTAAAATACAATATTAGTTATACTAATAATATCTTTTCCTAATATTATTATATTGTACTCATTTATTTTTATATCATAAATTATTCTGTAAATCCCATAACAATAATTTATTAATTACATTATAACATTATTATAAATAATATTATTGTATAGTATTGTATTCTATTGCTATACTAAATTATATGTATCATTCTAATTTCTTTATTTCTGTAATGTGATAGCAAGAAGAAAAAGATATAATTTTTAAATTATAAATCTAAAAATTATAACTAGTGGTTCCAGCCAGCCGCTATCTTCAGGTCAAGAACCGCGGCAAACAAAAACCCTTTCAAACAAGGGTCAATACACGGTCAAAGGAACCGCCGCTAAAACCCTTTCAAACAGGGGTCATTATACGGTCAGTGTACAGAAGCCACCTGGCCGGTATTCCCTTCATACAAGGGTCAACGAACACTCAAAAGGCCACCTGGCTACCATCTATTAACAAACAGTCTTTGATAATCACCGACTGGCCACCATCTGTCACCACCCTGGTCACTGACCTAACTCACCCTGGTCACCGACCTAACTAAGGTCAACATACAGCAAGAGATGTCTTAGTGTGGCAAGTACTTACACACCTGTCAATGTGTGAGTGATACCAATATAAACGTCGCTCTATTGGAGGAGGGGATCAGTATTATACCAGTCTACATCAGTTATACATCAGTATCAAATCAGTATTCAACGTTCAGACATCAGTTCACGTCAGTTCAAGCAGTTAAGTTTCACACATCGCGAGCGCGTCCCTATTCAAGGTTTAAACATATATTTATTATTATTCATAATCATTTACAGTTGTGCATCTTAGTTACTATTTCAATCATTTTAAATTAATTGTAGTTATTATTTCAAACACTTTAAATTATTGTTAAAATATAGTCTATTTTCGTAAATTCAGTAGTTCGTATTTCGAGTAACAACTCTCTAACTAACATCCACCTATTCTTCACTTCTACTCCCTATTCAAATACATTTCTAATGGCTATTCTTTCCTTTCGTTTAAGGTACTTTGTACGAATTCTTTCTTCTCTTTCTTTTGTAATTTTTTGTACACCTTTTTACATAGTCATTTATTAACTGTAATATAATATTTTGTATTTCTGTGTCTACAAGACTCACCTATAAAATATTTTTTATAAATACAATATTTATTGAATCTCCTTAATTCAATCAAAACTTACGTTTTTAATTTTAGTGTTTTACTTTTGTAATACCTTGTCCTCTAGGAATCGCCTACTTTGGGGTCCACTGCCTTAGACTAAAGAAAAGCATAATTTCACATCTCACCAAAACTTAAATGAATAGGGTCGGATAAAAACTTCACACAAAAGTGATAGGCCTCCGTAAGTTAAGTTAGTATACTCTAGTGGAAGAACGAAATGGAAAAAATAATAGTTTTGGAAAATAGTTTTGTGAAAATTAGATAGTTCAAATAGTGTATTTAGTGATGGGGATAGAGCCAGGTATACTACAATCTAGGTCAATGCAAACCAAGAGACAAAGGCGCAAGAATCCGTTAAATTAATACAATGCTACTTGGCCAACTGTTTTGTAAGAGAAAGCATTCTTTCGGACAGTCTGCATTCTGCTTTCAAAGCCAGAACACTTGGTTCAGGAATCGCTTTCTTAAACATCATGCCAGTGATAGAGATTTGTCTTTATTCTAGATCATTTATTAATACAGTTGGTTGTAGACACCGAAGCAGAACTCTTGTTTTTCGCTCTCTTAGCATCAGTTCATATTAATAAGTTAATCATTCCTTTGCAAATAACTTGTAGTTATAATTTTATTAGAATATATTTATTGTTAGCAGTGGTGACTACTTTCTTATTACTAATACTTCTCTCTTCTTATATACTTACAAGCCCTTTCACGAAACCGCTCGTGCTACTACAAACATACAACACAACATCTCAATCACATTTCAATACCAAGCTTAATGAAACCCACTGATAATTTTCTATGGAAAAAATCGTAAAAAACTGTTTATTAAAGTCATACTTGTGGACGTTTAAATTCTAGATGTCTTCTAGAGGTGCACTCCTGTGGTAGTAGAAGCTTGGGCAGTAATTGTTCCCCAAAGCGTAGCGTGGAAGCAGTGACAGTAGCGTAATCTTGTGGATTGGAAAGGGAACTACAAATATAATACTATGTGATATGCCAGCATGTTTGCTATCTATGTCCATCCTTTGCCTTTGTCAATTGCAAAAAGATATAGTTTAGTTCGATACTAAACAATAGTGCAGCCCTCGTTAATATCTTAACTAGGCAATTATTAATTTAATATATTATTTTTGTTTATGTTTAGTTAATATTTACGTTTCAAAGGAACATGTAAATAATTTCACCTAATGATGCAGATTGAGATAGATCTTTCATGTGATCTCAATAATGGATCGCCGTAATCCACTTTAAAAAGTATTTGCAGTGCAAAATATTGATATACTTTTGTTTATTATAAATGTATCTTTGAAATGACTATACAACACAAACATCTAATAATGACCACCTTTTAAAGGAAGATGTAAGACAACTCCATTCTCTGTTGCTTGTATTTCATGCTCACCGTCCAAGCTCTGTGGAAATATAAAAGCTTTGCACTTAAAAAAGAAAAAAGCTAACCTTTTTCCCTTCTCAAGGGAGTGTATTTACAACGCGTTCATACTCACCGGTAACAACTCTTTCTTACCTTCTCAAAATTTACCACTGTCTAGAGTTGCCTACCGCCCCAAATTGTGTTCCTCTTCTTCTATATACCAGTTATGTCTACTTCGTTTATTTTTTACTTCTTTTTTTTTTCTGCTTCTTCTGTATTCCCTATGTCCTCTCGCTCTCAGTTACACTTCTATCATTCTCTTGCGCTCATAAGATCTTTATGTTTATTGCCAGCTCCTTCTTCTTCATCTTGCGTTACTCCCTCTTGTTTCAGCTAGCCTTTTTCTTCTCCACTCCTTGAAAAATGAATGGCCCTCTAAGGGGCGGGTGAGTTTTTACTGGCAGTCTCGCGTGTTCTTCCACTTTGCCTAACTCGTCGTGCCCATACTTTTTTTTTTTTGGTTGCACAGTCCACGCTTACTATACTTCTTCCTTCATGCTCATACCACTTCCCATTTTTACACCTCCGACTTCATACAAAACACGCTTCGCACACGTGCACACGCAGCACCCAGTCCCATGGGTAAAATATTGCCTCTACCTTATCTTTCTCTTTATTTTACATTTTTTCATATCTACTATAATATCTTAAGTTTCAACTCACTTCTACACTATAAAATATTGTATAAGTTATTCTCATAAAGAGAAATTTAATATATAAATAAAATAAAATAAATAATTTTAAATTTATATTTCAAAAAAGAGTCTTTTTTTGTATTAATTCTGTTCAATTAATAAAAAAATTTATAGTTTTAACATAATAAAAATAATATTTAATTACTGCTTAATAATATTCATAAACATTAATTTTGAAATATTATAATGTGTGAAATTACTTTTTAAAAAAATAAGAAATAAAAAATCATCGTATAATGAGAACGTTTATTAAAGAATTAATATCACGACAACTCAAAGAGAGTTGGTACGATTTTTTTTTTTTTTTTTTTCTTTCTTTCAACTCTCTTGGGTGTCTTAATCAAAGAAAAACTGAGGGCAAATTACCACCAGAAGGAATATTAATTCCTACTGCTTCTCAATTGAACGATCTCACACAAGTGCCAAGGACTTTCCTTTCTCTCATTTCCTTTTTATTTCATTTTTCTATTTTTGTATTTTTATTCGCTTTAAAATTAACATTTTTTTTTTTCTCTCTTTCTTTCTATTTTTAATTTTTAATTAATTCGCTGAATATCTCATAACAAGAATTTTATTATCAATGACAACGTTTACAAAACAACTCTCTAAAGAATAAAATATAAATTTTACATTAATAGCATGCTCAACAAAACATTCCAATATTTTATAACTAAATCCCTATAGGACCTTTTTTCTCTTTGTCACACAAAACATGTAAATAAATAACTTTTATTTAATTATTTCTCTTATTTATTTACTCCTTTATAACTATATTCTAGAAATGCTTTTATTTGTATTTATTTATTTTTTTTTTTTTTGCATTTGTTATTATTTATCATTTTCTCTTGCAACTACAAGAAAAAGTTTTACGATTGTGTCAAATTTTGTGTAAAAATTCAAATTGTGAAAAATTCTGTGTAACTCTTTCTAAGAGCTATTTACCACACAAGGTAATATATGAATATATTTACATTAGCGTCTAGAATGCAACACCTACATCAGACTTCAATAACACTTGAAATCCAACATTGCAGATTCCGCAAATTACACAAAAATCTTTTCCAGACGATTTCAGAAAACTAAGAAACCTAATCTGTAATTTAATCCAATCTAGAAACTCGGGGCCTTCTAGGAGGTTCAGCACTTAGACCTCAACTGGGCCTATTGTGCACCGCGTATAAGCGCCTCACATCAGCCTTGTATCATTAAAAAACGCCAGGGCTGAGGCGAGTGAAATTTCTGAGCTCGCCTTCGGTACCAAATTTGTGGAAGCCAAATTTCAGGAATCGTCTGAGAGCATTGTGCAAGCACTCTCCAAGAAGATGAAACGGTGTCTCATCTTGTCATCACATTTCCTGCAAAATGGGTCCTCAGAGAGAGATATGTTTCCTTAAAAGCAATACCCTGTAACTAGGGCAATAATTCTCCTTAGCTCCACTTTCATTCTGCCGAGATATAGATTGTGCTAGCCTTTGAGGGGCCATGCAGGAAAATCTTAGAGCGCCTAAGCCCCGCAATATTTTTCCAATGTATTGTATGTTTGCGTATTAGCCATGTTTCAATGGCCCCACGGGGTACGAGATGCCGCAGAAAGGCTCCGGAGCAATTGGCCTTCGTGAGGCCCTCCTTTTTCGGCCCTCTTCGTTGCCTTCAATGCCTTTATATCCCGGCATCCAACGCAGCCGAAGGCTGTTGTGGTTTGCCAGAGATTCTAGCTGTTCGCGGCAATTCTTAACAAACCTCAACCTGATGCAGTTCGCCTCTAAAGCCTTTACTGTGGCCTGGCTATCAGAGAAGATCATGATTCTTCTGTTCGTTACGCCCTTATCCCTAAGATACTGGGCACAACTTAAGATGGCGAAAATTTCAGCCTGAAAGACTGTTGGGTTGTTACCAAGAGATATGGCGATGCCGACGCCAGTGCGCCTAATATGCACGCCAGGCCCGACACCATCACAGGTCCGGAGCCATCTGTGTATACTACGATTTCATTTTTACTCGTGTTTAAGCCAGTGTGGTCGTTAGTGTCCACATGTGAAGTTGTCACCCTGAATTCTGATTCGACGAGATACATCGGGTTTATTAGATCTCCTCCCATACATAAATGTGGGATTTTCTCTAACTCCCCGAATATTTTCCCACGCCCCTCGGTTTATGTCCGAGTTGCAGGTTATGAATGCTGGTCAGCCTATCTTAGGCCATTCTTAGGGCCTCCGCCCCCACAATCATGTGCAGCGGCTGAAGTCCCAGGAGGATCTCTAAGGTCGCCACTGGAGAGAAGCCTATGGCACCAGCAATTCCCAAACACGCGAGCCTTTGGACCTTGCCCGGCATTTCCGAATAAACCCCCTCAACCTAATCTGTAAAGTATTGTAACCGATTAACTGTTTTCTCCAAATCTGGATATTTAAGTTATTTATAGAGACTAAGGCAAAAAGCCAAGTCCACTGTTTCCAGAAAGATCTATTGTATGGCTGGCTTAGATGCAATACTTGTACATAAATTATAGCCGTCTTGAGAATGTACAATTTGTAATTGTTGGTGAGGCTATACTTGTAGGTTACTAAACCCAAATGTACACTCTATCTATCCTTGCTGGCTCCTTCAAACTAGAATTGTAACAATGCTTTCAGTATACTTATAAGAGGAAGAGCCGAACATTATACTGAAGCACTTAGGAGAAAGTTACACATGACAACTACATCAGCACCAATCAGCAATCAATTTTTCCTGGTAAATACTAATTAAGAATCACTCAAGTATCTAGTTAGTATGCGATAATTAACGGAATCAGTTGGATCCTTTTCGAGAAAATAGTGATAAATGGAAAAAACACATTTAGTAATGTCACATTTTCTATTTTTTTTTTGGCTTCGGCCAAAATCTTCGTATCAGCTACCTGTAACGAACACACAACATAAAGCTTGGGCTGCCTGTGATTTTTTCATTTTCGGCATATTTAGTTTGCATAGACAAACATACTTATATCCACATACGCTCTGATGCAATATCATATATATATATAAAATCTATGAAATAGTAAGCTATTTTGGGTTACGTTTGGACACGTTTTTGTGAAATGTTTTAATATTGCAAATGTTGTTGGGCAGATTTTCAAGCGGCTTGCACTACTTGACACAGAAATTCCTTGAGAACGTTAAGAGAGGTGAGGGATTGGGTGACCAGAGAGGACTCCCTTCCTAGGGGTTGGGTGGAGGACAGGGCGCCAAAGACCTCTGGGAGGCGGAGACCTCCTCCCTGGATGTTGGTTGTCGAAGACTTCAGGAAGGGAGAGCCTCCTAGCAGTTTGATATACTTATATAAGAAAGTAAGCTACTTAGGTCACGATTTTGTGAAATGCGTTAATATTGCAAATACTTCTGTTCGGATTTTCTAGCGGTTTGTACCATTTGACACAAAATTTTCTGGAAATGATGGGTTTTCTAGAGAATGTTAAGGGGTGAGTCCCCAGTCGGGGAAGGTTGGGCATAATTGGCATGCCATGCAAGAATGAGCATGCCAATTCATAAATTTAAAACAAATGATTTATCAAAGTGCAACATAT
The DNA here is from genome assembly GCA_011037195.1 of Triatoma infestans. NCBI lineage: Eukaryota > Metazoa > Arthropoda > Insecta > Hemiptera > Reduviidae > Triatoma > Triatoma infestans. Next base: position 43,793 of record JAAEAF010006372.1, on the reverse strand, counting down.
ACAAGAATTTCTCATTTCTAAATTCGTACTATTTGCAGTAAGATGAAGTCGTGTGAATTTTTTACACCAGATTTATTCCCAAGTTTTGTAAAAGCAACCCCCAAGGACCCGTCAAGCTGCCGAATCAGGCAGCTATAGTGATTAGAATATAAAACAATTGTAATCAAACGGATTATCGAGCGGTTTGCAGCAGTTGACACAGAATTTTCTTGAGAATGTTATGAAGGTTAAGGGGGTGGGCGCCTTCGGCGCAGGTGACGCGGTCTCCCAAGTGCCATAAATATTTATATATATCTATATACTTATTAGATTAAAAAAAAAATATATTAGGATAAAAATGTTTTACAAAATTATGGTAAAGGCATTATAAACAAGTTTGATACAACTTTAAATAAAAAATAAAAAATGAAATTAATGCAATACATTTCCACAAACTTTTACTGACACAGAAATGAGACCTAGAATAAACAAAACCTTTTAGCCAGCCTACGACAAAAAACACAAGTCACCCCTCTCATCAGGGTCCGAGAGTTGTACCAAAAGTACAGCCTGAACGTGGGAAAACCCCTACCCTATGCAAGACCTCAGCGTTACCAAGAAAAAGCTGAGCTGCCATTCCCCTTACTTCTTTCCGGTATTGATGAACGCAAAGCTTACGTCGCACCATATCTCCTCAAAGCAGCAGCGCTTGACATGCTAGCCACGAAATACCCAAAGACTGAATGGATCCAAGTCTTCACGGGCGGATCCGCTATGGGTGGCAGTTGCGTCGCGGGCTATTTTACTGATTTCCTAGAGGGATCTATCCCTGTGGGCATACTAATGTCAAACTTCGATGGTTAGGTGGCAGCCATAAGTGAGGCTGCAGGTAAAATACTGTATTTCCCTAAGCTCAAAAAGTTGTGTTCCTATCAGACTCCACGGCGGCACTGCGAGCAATTACTTCCTCTGAGCCGCAGGATGGAGACCTATTACCTAAATGCCAGAAACGCCTCTTCCGATTTCAGTCAAGAACAGAAGTCCATCTCCAGTGGGTACCCGGACATTGTGGGATTGAGGGGAACGAGCGAGCGGACAAGCTCGCATATCAGCCACACACAAATCAACATGTGGCATCATCAACTTATCTGTGAAGGAGATAGTGAGGACGTCTTGGGAGGTAGGTGATGTTGGAAAGGATGGGAACCGATCGTCACATCCAACACCATCCCCAACAACCTGCCGAGAGACGTGATCTTGTTGACTCCCCCCCATGCCCCTATGGAAGGCGAAGGGACTCCGAACATCTTCTTAGCTGCAGTAGCCTGGAAGCCAATGACCGAGATAACAGTTTGCTAGGACGGGCCAGACTCTACTGGATGGCATGGCGTCAAATGTTTGAGCGGCCACGGACGGGCGTTGGATGAAGAAGAAGAAGATATCGCGAGTAAAAAAAAACACCAGTATTGGTAATAATTATTATTGCTAACATGAAGAATGCATACTTGTATCTAACACGGCGAGATAAATAAGAGAAGTAACGTCTGCACTTTACTATGGCAGCTTCTTTGCACGGTCAGATAAGCCGTCGGGATCCCATTGTCGAATCGAAGAATGTTAAGAGGGGTGAGAGGTTGGGTGCTGAAGGCGCTAGCGTGGCGGATTCACTACATAAAGCATTAATATTGCAATTTCAGCTGGACGAATTTTCAAGCGATTTGCACCATTTGTCACAGAATTTTCTTGAAAATGTTAAAAGTGGTGAGGGGTTTTTCAAATTTGGAGTTTTTGCGAATTTCGGTTGTCCTTACGAAATAGCAAAAATAAATTTTATGATATTATTGATTATGCTTTGTGAATGTGCGGGTTTATTAAAATTTATCGTTAAACTTTTTCATTAGTAATATGAAGTTTTAATTAATTTTACATGGGCATTTTCTAATTGTAAATAAATGCGTATTCACAAAATATTAGTTATAATATTGTGCGTTTTAATATCGAACAATAACCTAATGAGTTGGTAAAATATTTCTGATTGTAAACATCACCATTAATTAATAATCTCGCAATAAATAATTAATCTAACCAGTATCCTGGTAATAGAGTTAAGTTAACACAGAATAGGTAGAATATTTTAATGAGAAATTGTAAAACTGTCTGTTATTAATTAAATTTATTATTCCAAAATATTTACGTTTTGTTTTCATAAAATAAAGCACTGGATACATCTCTCCTGGTGCTGCCGTCAAGTGGAATTTAATGATTAATAAAACTGGAATATAATGTTTCGAATTTTATCATAAAATAAAACCGAACAAAGAAGTTATAGCATATTATTATATAATAGAAATATTCGACTTAAGCATGTAAAACAAAATATGCAGTAATTAAATGCACAGAATTGTTCATTTTTAAAATTACTGTTAATTGCTAGAAGTAACCTCCTGTTTAAACAGTGAAGCATGCCCTTTAATATGTATCAGATAACAATTTGGGGCAGGTGTTGGTGTAGTGGTTAAGAGCATGTGCTTGTAACTGGGAGGTCGCCAGTTCGAGTCCCACGTATTACTGCTAAATTGTTTTATATTCGTTTAAAAAATGTTAATAGCAAAGTAGATGCTTCCGCCTCCGTTCACAACACCTAATTTGGTAGTTGGACGTTAACCCCGCCTGAAATAATAGGCATTTCTTTACTTTTTTATATCAGATAACAATTTATGCGAGTAAAAAGAATAAATTGGAACTCAGACAAACAAAAAGGGGGGAGGGTAAAAATTTATTTATTTTCATTAACATATTCATAACAATGAAAAGTGAAAATTATCCATTGTAGGGCATAGGAAATATGATTAGGTAAATAATATTCGTTATGAAACTGATGGCTGTGATGAGACAACAAAGTAGATTTGGAGAAAAAAGCCATAAATGAAAAGTGGATCCCTTATTATAAAGAAAAATATAGAGAGCAATCTGAGGATAGGGACTACACTGTTCACCGCGTATGGTTTGGGGAAAGAGATGCTATCCTGCAGACAACTCGAAGATTTCTTGACGAGGTCGGTATTGACTCATCTAAACTGACAAGCCTAGTAGAGTCAATTTTTATAGACTCTTTTGGTATAATACATAACCATATAGATATGTAGCCATTAATTTATATACATTTGTCCCCCTCGTTACCTTGTTTCTATTAAACTCCTATCTCTGTCACGCTTGCAATCTGCTCGCTTTTTTTCTTTTTTTATTGATTCGGCTATTATCTGCGTACCGTTGTCGCGATAAATCGGAATGCTGGGTATTTTGCACTTCAACAAAGCTGAGCAGCCTCATTATATTGTAAGATGCAATTTAATAAAAGGTTTTCTCTGGGTTGAAATAATAATAAAGAATAAATGCAAGAAATCAGATATATCTAAAATTAGCCTTTCAAGGAAATAATTAGGCAATATTTATACATTTATTTTATTTATTTATACATACGAGGTTGTACTCAATTTACAATTAATTATCTCGTCATCAAATACGACACACAAAACAAATACTATACGAAACATAAACAGATTACAGATATAAAAGAATAAAAAAATAGAACATATAAAATAACAAAAAATAGAATATATATAAAAAGTATGAATATAAAAATAATAATATTTAGAGGTAAAAACAAACAAATATACAAATACAACTAACGAGAACGTATAAAAATATAAGAGACAATATAGTAAGCAGTGTATAAAGCTATGAATTTAATAATAAGAATAATCAATTAGAAACTAGGCAAAAAGGAAAGCGTAAAAAATAAAACAGATAAATGAATCTGACTTAATAGATAAATAAACTATGGGCTTGGGAATATTTTGTTGAATAATAACTTGTGTAGAAAACACAGGTTTATAGCGAACAATATTCCAGTTTATTTACAAAAATCTATAAAAAAAAATATTTCCTATTTATTCAAAATGACCTCCTCGGTTTAACCGGCATAAGCGCAGTCGCTGCCCAACAGATGAAGTTGCTAATCGTATCATATCTGCCGGAATTGGTAAGCAGGTTTGGATTAAGTCTTCTCTAGTGCTTCTGGAGTTGTTGGTTCCCTGGCATAAATTTTTTCTTTGAGATATCCCCACAGAAAAAAATGAAGAGCGGTTAAATGTAGCGATCTGGAAGGCCAGCTTGCCGGTCTCTGTCTCCCGATCCAACGGCTAATGAACATCTCATTCACTTTTCTCCACGCCTTTCAATTAGCTCTATGTGTAAAGCTCTAAGTGAGCTGGTCCATAAATTTGTTTGTTGTTGTTGTTGTAAATAAACTGGAATATTGTTTTGTTTTAATGATGTTCTACCTGATTTGTAAGTCCCATATAGTTCTAAAATAGGTTTTAAGTGTTGTCAGCATTTGAACTCTCTTATTTATTAGAAATTAATAAGAAAATCCGATTTTCAGTTTATAAAAACAAAGAAATAAGAAAAAAAACGACGAAAATTCAGTATTTATGACTGAATATGTCGGCAACGGTTTAAAATATTGAAATGGAATTAACGGCATTATTCTTCATTTTTTTTTAGTAGTTTTCAATACAGTAGTAAAAAGTGGGGGGTCAAAAGAAAATTGCAACTTTCAATCACCGATTTCAGGTGTAAGGCGGCAATAAAATCAAATAACATTACACCATCATCATAAACTAGAGCGCAAATAATTCAATAAACGTTATGTTCACTTTTTTGATATCTTTCTTCGTTTAAGAGTTATTTTAAAAGTGGCCTGTTTAAATGGGGCACCCTGTATATAATATATAACCTCATTTATTATAAATATTATAATTTTTTTTTTTTTTTACAAATTATAAATATCAAATATTATATAAACTCAATATAAAATGTTATTACCTATAGAAGTTCAGCCTCATTAGTTAGATCAAAATTGTTAGTGCGTTGAATAGAGGTTGAGATGAGCTATTGAAGTGATTAGGCCAACAAAATACTCAAGTTCACCAATCGAGACAGAACTGTCAATGCAAACTGAAATCCTATCTAGAGAGGGAAGTTAAGACAAGAGAAAGTTCTGTGAGACGATCCTTTGACAGTGTTTGCAAGATCAGTGCATTCTTAATTATGAAGCATCAATGTAACTTTACCAATTAATATAAATCGATCGCCAGCAAATGAATGTGAATCAAGAATGATTTAATAATGAAAGATTAAGAGCCAGGCTTTCAAACACTTAATAGAATAAACTAAAGTCATTAGAAAAATGTACATCCAAAAATTTGCTCTTCTATAAATAAGTAATATTATTAAAAAATCTCATTAAGTTGTATCAAAGGGAAAAGAAAAAAGTAGCTACCTCATCAATCCATTCATGCCTTTTGAATCATTGCAGCTCAGAAAAGTGCTGGCAACCGTTTTTGAAAGCCCATTGATGTCCATAAAATGCCGCTTCAAAATAACAAAAGTTCCTGCAATCACAAAGACTTCAGTGAAATATGAGGGCCGAATAAGATATAAAGCACAAAGTTTTGCCTACTCTTGTTGTCGCAACATTGGATTACTTTCTCTGGATAATGTTATCGTAAAGCATGCCTTTAAATTTACTACGCCAGTTTACATTACAATGGTAATACTGTGACAAATCGTAATAGTTTCCGAATAAGGAAAGGATGCGGCAAAAGCAAATGTGGAAACTATATAAATATTCAACATATAAATAATATTTAAAATGATACTAAACAAATTTAAGTACAAAATTTGTAAGAGTGTGAAAGAATTAAGGAGAACTAGAATTATTCTAAATATAACATTAAAAAACATTAAATGTGTAAAAGTAAGTAATTCAAACTGTATAAGTTGATTACATTGTTTAGTAGTGTATGGCTAGTTTAGTCAGATGTAAGACTGGTTGTTGGCAAGGTTGCTGGAGGCGGCGCTGAACAACCGTCACCAGTGTATTCGCACACTAGTCACTGCTAAAGTGAAATTAATTGGCCGTGGTACACCTCACGTTCCTGTACCTATAACATCATCCACTCTTTCCACCTTCACACTAACCACACACTACATTATCTTCAAAGAGAAAACCAACTTTCTAGGGGAAATTATATTGTAGTAGACTACTCTGGACTTCAGCTCTAACTACCAACAAGTTAGTTATCACGGGCTGTCTTGAGAAAGGAAAAAACTGAATTAGTATAAAACTAACTTAGTTCTTCACAAGTTTTCTACTTAACAAATCTAACATTTTACCTTCATTGTTGATTTACAATTTCTTACAGCCCATAACTTCATTAACAATATTTCCTTTACTATTTGTAACTTTTGCTTGTTTTTTATTCGATTGTCAGATTAGCTCACTCCAATTATAAATGATTGTTATCTGTATTATGCAAAAGATAGGTCACTCCATGAAATTCATATTTTTTTTCCTTCAGAATATCAACATATAAAATTTGAACCAAAACATAAGAGTTTTGATTCAACGCTCATTTAGTTTTCTATCGCTAAACCTTTCCTTGAATAATTTCGCTTTGCCTCCTATCCTATCTATATATTTAACAAACCTTCACATCCTTAAAGATATCGGTTTTATTTTAAATCAATTAACTCTCATTTAGTTGTACAATTATAATGTTTAACAAATATCGTAGTTTTTATATCATTTTCAAATTATGGAAAGTTAAAAACTGTTCAGTCTTTGGGAAAAATAATAGAAATGCGTTGACTAAAGTGCATTATGGTATAGAAGATTAAGAGAATTTTTTTTTTTTAAGATGGCTAAGTTGTGGATTTCTCTTTTAATGATGCTCTGAAACTATAGATGGATTGATTGATTAATTAAAAACAAAATGTGAATATTGAATAGCCTACATTGCAAGACAGGTTATTAAAGAACAGAAAAGAAGCTTTGAAGTCCTCCAAAGAAGAAATCAGCTTTTAAATTTACAATCTACTAATGAGAGGTTCAAAGACCTCAGTGCACCCGAGTAATTATAAAGCAATTATAATTTCTAAAATTACAAATCATAATAATGGAGATGTTAAATCACTAATTAAAACCAACATCGACCCGTGACTTTTAGATTGCTGTTAGTAAGTTCAAGAAACATAAAATGGTGTCCTAATTAAAGCAGACATGGAAATATTGTTCTCAGAATTAGAGAACCAAATAACAGATTGGATTGATTTGTTATAGGAAATATTGCATTGGGACCTGAAAGATCTAGTGCGCCCCCCAGAGCCTTCTCAGTGCACTGCCCATCACCGGACAGAGAGCTGTAGAGGCTCCTAGGAAGGAAAATATAAGGGCAGCACAAGGACTCGAACCCTGGACCTCCGCGTTGCTGTTCTGCACGCTACCACTGAGCTAAACCCTTCACTTAACAAATTGGAGGAAAAAATTAAAGCTTTAACAAAATTCTTCCCCGTATTTTTATTATATATATTCCAAAACTGTGATATATTATTTAATAATGAAGTTAAGACAATCGAAAATCAAAAGATAATTTACGAAATTTAATAGAAGTAATAGCAAACGTCCGTCAATAATTATTGAAAAGGGAGGTTAGAATATTGTTATCCAATCGTAAATGTTTGGATTATTTACAAATTAAAATATGTTTTAAATGCTCCAAACTTGGCCATGTTCCAAGCCGTAAGAGTGAAATGTTCAATTGACCCATCTACTCTGAAAATCATCTTTTAAAAGAGTGTCAGTCAATTGAACAAAAATGTATAAATGTATAAGAACAAATGTAACCGTAGTTGTTTTAAAGTTAACATTTCACATGCAGCTTTGGATAACAACTGCCCCTCATATATTGACTATCGCTTAAGACTCCAGCAAAACATCGATTTACGGATATTAATTTGGCAATGATGTTTGTAAACAATAAAGTATAAATAAACTGTTATGGATAAATTAAGCCAGAAAAGAAAATTATACCTAAGGTATCAAAGTAGGTATCGTCCAATTTCTGATAATGAAAAAGTATTGGACAAACTCATGATTGATAGAACTATGTACCATTAAATAAAGGCCAAAGTAGCTGTACGGAGGTTTGGAATCCGACGGCAAACAGTACAGTTATTGCCGTTTTTAGGCGAAGAATTATAATGAGAATAATCTGAAGGAAAATACAAGGCAGAATGAGATGTCCACAGGTATCAGAGCGGACCAGATTTTTGGAATATCCACTACAATTCTATCCTCGAATTACCCTTTGAAATAGAGACAAAAACCATTGTTTTTGACCGCATCCAAGAACAATCTGCAATTGGAGGAAATAATTGGTAAAGAAAGTTAGCGAATGGTGTAACATTACGAAGACATTTTAATGCAGACAGGACAAAACTTCTTTTAGTAAGCCAACCGCCAACCATTGAAATAATCTGGGAAGGTAAAAGACTAGTTACTTTAGATGAACTCAAATAGCTTGGAAGAACAATTGACTAAAAAATAAACTGGAATTGTCGCATTAATAATATTCTGAATAAATCTCTAAAATTAATTAATTTATTGACACGATATTCGAAAGTCTACTGAGGAATTTGAGGAGGCATTGAGAATAATTTATATTGAGGCACTTTTCCCGTTTGTTAATTACAGATCCCAAGTTTGGAAAAACTCCAATGTATGCAAAGATTGATATTATTCTGAATAATAAACGGATTTAGTACAATAACTTATGAAGCATCTTGTGTGGTAGCTGCGAGAAGTTCCTGCGAGACATTTCGCTAATTGAAGACAAGGCAGAGAAATTAAATGTATAAATTGGAGTAAATGTATCAATGTATCTATAATAGGTTTAAGAAGAAGAGAAGTTGGGTTAGATAGATAAATAAAGTAGAAGTAAAGCCGAACACTGTATAATAGAAAAGTAGCTCAAGCTACCTGGACTTTACAATAAAATATATAAAATGGTAGTGAGAGGTAAAGAGAAAGGTTGATGACGCGTTGCGACTGCTGTATGAACTCTGCTGCAAGACTGTCGGTAGACTCCTCTAATCCGATCATCACAACTGTATTTAAACAGTTTCTCCTACTTTAGGCCTGCCTAAACTAGAGATTTCCTATTCCATTTTCAATTTCCTATTCAGGGAAATTTCCTAACGTTACTTATTACTAGTCTTTCGTGATTTCTTTCATAGAAAATAATATTTAGCTGTATAGGCCTTAAAACATGACTAATTACATGGTACGTCTATGATCATGATGAGATAGAGTGTCTAAAAGAATGATCACCTAGTAGCAAGACTACGGGATAGAACTAGCGTATTCTGGCCCATTTATAGTATCTAGCAATAAGTAAGGGTCAATAATTTTGTCTCAATAATCTTTTGACCGATCGTCACATCCAATCTCCATCTCCAACAACATGCCGAGAGACGTCGCGGTCGCTACCTTCAGGATGGCTAACGGTTACGACTTCCTCCAAAGCCACCTGCACCGCCTTGGTCTTGTTGACGCCTCCCTATGCCCCTGTGTACGTATGGTGCGGCCGGACATCTTCTTAGCTGCAGTGGCCTGGAAGCCAAGGACCAAGAAAACAGTTTGCAAGGGCGGGCCAGACTCTATCAAATGGCCGAGCGGCCACGGACCATTTATTAATTCTATTATAATTAAAGAAGTGCGTTTCATATTTATTAATAACGTTAAAAACTGTTTTCTATACGCCTCATATTGAGAGCAGATAATAACCACAGGCTTCCGATCATCCCAGACTCCATATTCTGGTAATAATGGTGTATAAACTACATTGAGCTTAAATATTAATTAACTACATTAAGGCTTAAATAAGCCTTACATACAATATGATAGCTGAACTCTTTATAATAGAAAAGCAGCACAAACTGCCTGGACTTTACAATAAAATATACAAAATGGTAGTGAGAGGAAAGGAGAAAGGTTGATGATGCGTTGTGACTGCTGTGTGAACTCTGCTGCAAGACTTTTGTTAGACTCCCTCTACAGCTGACACAGCTGTATTTAAACAGTTTCTCCCACTCTAGACAAAACCTAAACTCGGGAGTGAAAACCTAAACTCTCTCTAGTTCAGGCCAGACTTGGGTAGGAAAACTGTTTAAATAAAAAGTCCAGGCAGTTTGTGCTACTTTTCTATTATACAGTGTCCAGCTTTACTTCTAGTTGATTTATCTATCTATCGCAACTTCTCTCCTATTCAAACCTATTATTGTATCAATTCATTTTTCGAAATGGACTTACTCTTCTGAAGTGATTATAAATACAGACAATCTTTCAGAAACTGAAGCTGGAAATGATAAGAGCTGGAATATTTATACGGGTGTTAGTAAAGAAAAGGGATAATGTTGACTGTGATAAAGTTCACATCGGAATTAAAGAAAATGAAAGAGCAGATCTTTTGGCAAAACAGGCTTTCAGAACGAAACTGTTGGAACTCTACATGAAACTCTTCCCTGAGTATTACCTTCAAACTGTAGCTAGGTAGGGATCGTCGCGAAAATGGGAAGAACAGTTGAAAACTACAAAGACGCATTATACAAAATCCATCCATTAATAATAGGCTTTCAAATAAACAATTAGAGTTAAACCATTCTCAAATGACAATGTTCTTTACTGGACACGGAAAATTCAAAATTTCCTTTTATCGCTTTAAAATTACCGATTCAGCCAGATTGTGCTCATGTAACAACACCATTGACCAAAACACCTGAGAATTTACTTTTTGAGTACTCACTTTTATATCATATATATGTACACTATTCAATTAATCTCAAGAAGAAATTCAACAGTGGATACTTGGACGTGATTGCTCTCCATTTAATTCTAAACTAATTTTAATTTTATATCGTTTTTATTACATTCATAACGAACATAAATCTGCAACAGATATCAGCTTTTCCGTAAATTACATTATAATATCAAAATTACTTTATAATTTTAATCTATTTATGTTCTTATTTATATTAAGTAAATATACTCTATTTATTTCTATGCTATTATTAATTCTATATATTCATTATTTCTTCTTTTTTTCCTTGTTTTTGTCTTCTATGTTATTTTTTTGATTGTCTTTCTTTGGATTTACTTACACATAATGCTCTTTTTCAGTGATAATTCATACTTTTATATGAATGCTATTTCTTATATATAAATGTAGCAATGGAGCTTAACCTATAAATTATCTCCAAATATGGAGTACTACTTTGGAGGAGAAAAAATGAAAGAGTAGATCAGTTGGCTAAGGAGGCGGCAGTTCTTCTCAAATAAAAATTACTTTTTGAGATTTTAGTCAATTAGGTTTTCCATAATTGAAAGGTGGCAAAGTAATATGTAATACTGATAACAAAGGCAACACCCCTAAATTAGACAGGCGCTCTTGGTTTGCTTAAGTTCCATTCACTAAATTAATAATAACCACCATGGGCAAAATCCGAACTAATCATATTACATGTAAGGCTTATTTAAGCCAAGCTCAATGTAGTTAATACACCATTATTACTACAATATGGAGTCTAGGATGATCGGGAGCGTGTGGTTCTTATCTGCTCTTTATATGAGGCGTATAAAAACAGTTTTTAACGCTATTACTAAATATGAAACGCACTTCTTTAATTATAATATAATTAATAATAGTAAAAATAGTAATTATAATCTTATTAACTAAAAATACAGAGGTTATGGAAACCATAGCGAAATTTTATAATACCATAATTAAAAAAAGATTTTGACCCAAATAGTTATATTTCTGTTTGAACTTCGTCATTAACTTACTGACTCGATGTCGTGTAAGCTAAAGAAAAACAAACAAAAAATTCTGTTCAGGGAAACTTCCCACCTATTTATTACTTATTACTAGTTCTTTCGTGACTTCTGTAATAATATTTTCCTGTATAGGCCTTAAAACATGACTTATATTACATACCATAACTTATGGTACGGCTATGATCATGATGAGATAGAGTTTCTTAAAAGAATGATCACCTAGCAGCAAGACTAAGGGATAAAATTAGCATGTTCTGGCCCATTTAGAAAGTAAGGGTCAATAATTTTGTCTCCTCCAACCGATCGCCTTTTGACCGATCCTCGCATCCAACACCATCCCCAACAACCTGCCGAGATACGTCGCGGTCGCCACCTTCAGGATGGCTACCGGCCACGACTTCATCCAGAGCCACCTGCACCGCCTTGGTCTTGTCGATTCCTCCCTATGTCCCCTGGTATGTATGGAAGGCGAAGGGAAGGCCGAACATCTTCTAACCTGCAGTGGCCTGGAAGCCAATGCAGATAACAGTTTGCAACAGAGAAAACAGTTTGCAAGGGCGGGCCAGACTCTATTGGATGGCACGGCGTCAAATGGCCGAGCGGCCACGGAGGGGCTTTGGATGAAGAGAAGTAGAATTTTGTCTCCAACCAGTCCGCACCAAACATTAACCGCCAAAGTTGTTCAGTAACCGCTTGATCGGGAGACAGGGATCGGTAAGCTGGCCTTTTAGATCGCCAGATTTAACCCCTCCTGATTTTTTTTTTCTTTGGGGATAGCGCAAAGAAAAAATTTATGCTGAGAACCAACAACTACAGAAGCACTTAAAGAAGACTTGATCCAAACCTGCTTCGAAATTCCGGCAGATATAAAACGATTAGCAACTTCATTTGTTGGGCAGCGACTGCGCTTGTGCCATTTATGCCGAGGAGGTCATTTTTGAATAAATAGGAAATCATTTTTTTTTTTCCCGATTTTTGTAAATAAACTGGAATATTGTTTGGTTTTAATTATGTTTTACCTGATTTTTAAGTCCCTTATGATTTAAAAAAATATTTTATCAGTATTTGAACTCTCTTATTAATTAGAAATTAGTAATAAAATCCGCTTTTAATTTTAGTACATGAAACGGACAAGTACGAAATAAACGACGAGAATTTAATCTTTATGATTTGGAATATCTCGGCAACGGTTTGAAATATTGAAGTGAAAGTAGCGGCATTTTTCTTCATTTTTTTAACAGTTTTCAAAATACCGTAGTAAAAAGTGGTGGTCAAAAGGAAATCGCCTCCTTCTACCACCGATTTAAGGTGTAAGGCGGCAGTAAAATCAAAAAACATTAGTGACTAGAACCATCAGAAACTAGAGCAAAATACTTCAACAAACGTTATGTTCACATTTTAGATATCTTTTTAGGCCCGTTTAAATGGGATATCCTATATATTACTCCAAGTGGGAATATATATATATTAGTGGGTATATATATTGAAATATTGACTAATATATATAATATTAGTGGGTGTATTTATATTTCTAAAATTTAATACTTTAGACCAGATAATACAAAATATAAAACATTTTCCATGTTATTAAATTTACATAAATTATAAAAGTTTTCCTTTATATTTAAATCACAAGCTTTATAATTAATTAAAATCTATTTTTGAGATTGATGAGTCGAATATCTTTCAGGCTGAAGTTTTTTTTGTAGTTTGTTGAGTTTCCTTATAATTTTTCTTTATTTACATTGTGCGGTTTATCTTTATTTGTTATTGTGACTCAGTATATTGACACTCAGCTCTGTTGGTATAAGGAACTTCTTAGAAATAAATAAAAATCCAACAATATATCAACGAATTTGTTCAAGAATGAATTGTAATAAATATTAAAATTGTTTATCATGTAAACAAAATTTAACAATTTTTTAGGTTAAATATAAATAAATTAATTCGAACTCATAATAGACTAATTATATTTCTATCATTTAAAAAAAATATTCATTTTACGATTTTTAGTTTTGAAAATGACCACAAAGGTCGAAACATTAAACATGTTACAAATATAAATGTATTAAAATGCAAAGGCTATTGGAGACTGTATAATCTACTAGCAAGTTATTTAACCCATAAATATTTATTTCTGTCTTTCTTCTTTAGTGAGTGTACTGGATCTGTTAATATAGATTAATGTCTATCTTTTAGTAATTGAAGAAATATTGTTAATCGCAAGTAACTCCTCCTGCATGATCTCTTTGTTTATTCCCGTTCGCGTAATTTGGTAATTTGCTTTGTGATTAATCAATAACAATACCTGGAATTAATACAGCGTAAAAACAGAAAACATAAAAAAAAAACATGAAATATGTAAGTTTAAGAAATATGCTAATTGTCTTGTCTTCTTCAAGTTTTTGTTAGCCAAAAGTGAACTTAACCGAACGTTCGTTTCAAAACTTTAAGTGCAGTGCAACGGACATTGTTATCGTTTCGGACTTTAAGCTGTCAATGTTCTCTAACATATAGCACTTTCAACAATGACTGGACATAGAGTTTAGCAAATCTAGTAAACAGTATTTCATTTCCGTATATATGAAGAAAATTTAGACCGGTTGGCCATCTACTTTGCTATGACTAATGGGGAAGACATTAGTCGACTATAAAACTAGCAAATAGTGCATCCGAATTAACAAATTGCCCTACGTTAAAAAATCTTATGAAAATTCTCTGACCAATTTCACTTATTTATTTACTGGCGCATCGTATTAAGGTGTTCATTAGCGCCCCTAATTCTTCTTTCTCATTCTAAAGCCGCTTGAACTAGGATGGCACATGCTAAACTGTATGTTTGCACACACAACACCTTGTTCAGCAAGGCTCGGTGGAGACAAAAGCTTTCGATGATCTACCCACGTATCCCCTCTTACACTATTCATCTAGTCGACGAGGAGGACAGTTATGGACAGTTCCAACACTCGCGTGCACTTCTTAAGCTATCAGTTCAACAGTAATACGCCTGTTGTCCCGAATTAACGCGTTAATGCGAGATTCGAGGGAGGAGGTTACCACTTCAACCGATCGTCCATTTCGTTGCTCGTCACAGACACTTACACGGCCACTTTTAAACTGTTCTACCCATTTGTAAACGTTCGACTTGAACAATTATTCCAGTAAACTTTCAACATTCTTTCGTGGATTTCACTACCTTTGATACCCTCTGGAACCTATAATCTAATCACTGAGCGATATGCTTCCCAGGTGCAATGCTCGAGCAGACTCAATATTGTTAACTGAATACATTTGAGGTTATGTTTACCAAATACTCTCGAACCGCTGTTGAGAAACTAAGAACAGGGATGCAAACTTGACGCACTGAAACTATTGTATTGATTAAACAAACCGTTTCTAAGCTACAGCGATTTGTCTCATTACTTATTGGATGTCCCTCGTAAAAATCACAGCATTACTTATGCAAATATCTAAATCAAAACTTGAATTTCTTAAACAACTTTAACTTTTTCTAAAAGCAAATAACATGTCGGCTATTATTTGTTGATTTGTTGCATGAAATAAATTTAAAAAAAATAAAATCATTTTTGAAAAAGCCAGGATGAAGTATTTTACCTACATAATAATTATACCTGCAATGCTTGTATTTGGGATATTGTCATTTTTAGAATCTTGGCTGCTGTTTGAGAAATTAAAGTTTCTATTCATTCTTCATTCATTTATTTGTTGGCTATTTACCTTTTGTTTGTTGTTATTTTCATGTTTTATATTTGGTTTTTTTTTTACAATGCCTCGAAAGCTGCCATTCGGCTTCTTACTGCCCAGTAGAGTTTAAATAGTCTTTGCCATCTACTGTCATCTTCAGTAAAAGAATTTCTAATGTCCTCTAGAGCAGGACACACGTCAAGGTGAAGGCCCGTCACGTCTTCTCCATTGCAGAGGCAGCACGTTGGTGAACTGGCCACCCCTATTCTGGACAGATGCTTCATCACATAATCGTGGCCAGTTATGAGTCTAAAACATGCCACGGCATCCTTACGTTGAAGGGTGTGTGGCATACACTTCCTGGGGTCACTTAGATGCTCCCACAACTTCCCCTCAGCCTGTTCATGATGTTCCTCTCATATACGAGTCTCAATGTTTATGCGGACAATACGCTTCTCGGAAATATAACTCAGAGGATCATCTGGTTGTGGTAATCGGGATCCATTTTTTGCCAATTTATCTGCTTCTTTATTTCCATGGATTCCACAATGTGCTGGAATCCACTGGAAAGCCAACAGTTTGCCCGAATCCTTAAGATCCAGAATTGCTCCCCTGCAGTCCAGTATGTCCAAAGAGTCCGTATTGCTGGAACTTAAAACAGCTTTAACGACCTACTGGGAGTTAACAAAGAGTACAACCTTCATTTCGGAGAGTGTCCTGATCTCATTTAGCGCTGCCCTAATAGCCTTAATCTCACCGTCAAAGTTGGTAGCCACCTTACCAACCGGGATAGACAAGTTAAAGGCAGCGGAATACACGCCGGCCTCCGCATACCTTGTGGCCCCCTCGGCCGACCCTTCAGTAAAGACGTGTAGCCATGGAGGGGAAGGAAACTTGATAACGCTATAACTTTTAATTCAGCGTGGGGAGTTGTATTCACATTCACTTCCTCGACTAACGAGAGATAATTCTCTACGTGTCCAATTCCTCTTGATTCTGGGGCTTTAGGGAAATACTGGCGATTATTAAAATACAGTCCCCTATCAGATGTTAACGTTGTCTGCTTAAGCTCTCAACGTGGGTTAGAAAACTAACCTGTATTTTTAGATGTGCTGAAGGTGGCTTATGCAATTGCCAATAGGGTACCTCGATCCTTTGTATACGCTCACTAAAATTAAATGCGGTAATTTCTCGGCGAGCTTTGAGGGGTTTAATATTAGCCTGTTATTTTCATGTGTTATGTCTTTGTTTTATTGTTATTCAAGCATTTTTGTTTAGTAAAAAGCAGGAAATAAAATTAAAAAAATAAAAGAAAATTAAAAGGTGAGAGGGGGCGCCTTTTATAGGCTTTCCAGCCCTCTGGAGGTTCTGTTAAATAAAAAGAAATGAAACTAAAAAATAAAGGTGTGAAAATATCAAGTGGACTGTATATATGTAGATTGAATAAAGAATAAAGAGAGAGCAAATGGGCTCATATAATATGAACAAAATGAATATTAAATTAAATTTAAGATAAGTAGCAAAAATATTTATTATCTTCAACAAGCCAAAAGGAATGGCGCTTACCTTAAACGCAGTAACCTTAACGTTAGTGTGGTTCGACTCAAGTCCTTTAGCCCATATTGGGGGGTCAAGGAAGTGGAAAATAGGAAAAGGAAACAAAACCTCGTGTGCCTGTAACTCCAGAGTCTTCGTCCACACACGACTGCTTGGCTGATGCATATTGATGAATTATTTAAATGCGCTCCTGAAACTGCAAGGCCGGAGAAGCAACCGGAAGTAGACCATGTGCTTGTACAATAAACCTTAGCAGGCCGGGAGAATCCGGAGACACTCACTCGACAAGAGACCAACTTATTAACACTAACCCCGAGGAAAAGCAGAAGTGGCAACACTTGGGTTTTCACGTAAAAGGAAAGCGGAAGTGATCTAAACTGTATAAGTAGAATGTGCTGTCTACTGCATATATATCGCTCGTACGAGTGTAAAATAGTGACTCACTTATTAACACTAACCCCGAGGAAAACCAGAAGTGGCAATACTTGGGTTTTCACGAAAGGAAAGCACAAGTGGTCTAAATTGAATAGACAAATTACGTTTGCACACATAAACTGCCTTGAACGAGTACTTTAGAGTGACTGACTGGAGAGGGTAATAAAAGGGACATTTAGGACACAGCCTATAGATTGACAAATCATTATATTCTGACGGCGGCGGATAAATACGGAACAATTTTATTTTCATTCTCTTACTACTGTAAAAGGAAGGATTGTAATCTTGAAAAATTGAGTTTAATTGACCGGGAATCATGTTTACAGGTCTCTTGAATACGAAAAAAATGTTTATAGCCAACGCTCTTTATATCACTGTGATTTGTATGAACAAAATATCTCGATATCGAATCCTAGTAAATTCAAACTTGATATTCCGTTCAGATAACACCAACCACCGAATCCGACAAGACGGTTTCAGGCAAAATTCATCTATCGTAAATACGATTTTATTGAATGAAAAGCATAATTTTTGCAGATTAGTAGAATATCGGTTAACCGGAAGGGGGTGACTTTGCAAAATGAATGTTCCTGGAATTTTTCTCGAAAACCGGTTCAACAATTTTCTTTAAATTTAGATTGTTTAAATCTCTTAATGATAACCATAACTTCTTTGTTTAAATCCGGGAAAAATGGATTTTATATAGATTCTGGAAGGAATTAGGATATTGCTAAATTACAAGCCAGTATATAGCCAGTTGTCAACGTTGTTTGCAATGTAATCCATATTTAGCTATACCATTTAGTCTTCCAACTTGTTTAATGTAGGGCTCCCCAAATATATGGTAAAGGCAGGAATACATTTATTAATATTCTAAGTTTAAAAAATTTTTTGTCAATTAAAATTGTGATAACCGCCATTAAAGAGAATGTCCGAGTGTTTCATTCAGGATTTTATTTTAATTATTCTGGTTCATTTTTTAATGCAATCATTTTTTATTCCCTTTATTTATTAATTGAGTATTCTGATTATTATCCTAAGCGAAAATTATATTATGCTTTTGAGATAATATCAAAAAGTTTTATAATTTAACACGAAAGTTTTATCGGTTATTGATTGTGTTGAACTTAGAAACTGAATATATTTCATGTGAATAAACTAGTGTTCAATGTAGAGCCATAATAGAAAGTAGAGTATTGCAGACTAGTTGGTATTCTAATGAAATGGTTTTAGCGAGTATAACAATTAAAACATGTCAAATGTCAGCCGTATGTAATGAAGTAACTTCCACAAATGGAAACTTTATGAGAATGTAAAGCTTTAGATGTAGGCATATAGATATGCTCAGTTGATGGTGTTTGACATACGATTTAGCTGACGTGTTTTCACCATATTTTATAATGAATCTATTTCAACTAACTTTCACAGAATATTGATAATGAATTTCAAATTCTGTAGCAAGTTTTTTTTAGTAAATAATCTATATCTATCAACTTGTTAAAAATGAAGAATACGTGCTAGGACTATCTTATTAAATATTAATCATTAGATTAGCCTTTTTCTTATTAAATAAATAATAAGCTAATTATCGAACAATCAACCGTGTTCTCAATTAGAAGGCAACGAAAACTTTCTTAATAAAATTAAACTAAATTTTTGTAAAACAAATCAAAAGCAGCAATTTCATATATATATATAAGGCGCGTGAGCGCCAATGGTCATTGGCGCCCGGAGCCTTCTCAGTCCACTGCCGGCCCACGGACAGTGTTCTCTCGTTACATACAACACTGTCCATCACTGGAGAGTGAGCTGTAGAGGCTCATAGGAAGAAAAAATCTACGGATAGCACAGCTGAACTCGAACTCGGGTCCTCCGCGTGGGAGTCCAGTACGCTAACCACTTAGCTATTGCCTTCCCTCATAGATATATTATTATTATTGGCAGCGGTCAAAGTATGAATCACCCAGCATTTCAGGAGAGTCCTGGCAGGGGGTCCGGTTGGATCTCCGGAGCAGAAGACATGGAGGGCGCCTGTAGAAGGGTGGATGAGGAGCTTGCCAGAATGAGGGAGGTTATCAAGAAAATGAAACTTGCCATAAGCCGGCAACGTAACATTAGCGTGGACATCAAGGATGCGCTCTTGATGTCGAGGAATCAGTGGAGCTCATCAAGTCTTTGGGCGATAGCATTGCAGCGGCTGTTTCGACTGCAGGCGAGAGTTAGAGCAGATATCTCGAGGCAAGTGGAACTAGCATCAATCATGACTCAAACACCCTCACTCGCGGGTCAGGTTGAATTGGAAAGAAAGGAAAAAGTAACGAAGGATATGGTAGCGGAGGTGGTGGAAGTCCTGACACTTAACGAATGGACCGAGGTCCGACCTAGAACGATTCAGGAACCCCAGAGACAGAAGAAAATGCAGGAAGTCCCGGCAACCAGCAATCAAGTGACGGTTGCAAGGTGTGACAAGAAGAAGAGAAAGGTAAAAAAGAAGAAAAAACAGCCGAAGACCCACCCAGACGCTGTGCTGTTTAAACCGGCGAAGGGAGATCGTATGGCCGAGGTCCTTAGGGAAATTCAACAGTTTGTCTAGATCTATCGCTGGAAAGGATGATAAAATTTGGATTTTGTGTAAAGAATTGTTTGGTAGTCTTGACATTGGATAATATAGGATGGTTAAAGGATGTATGTTTTAAGGTTTGTACAAAGTTGGTAATAATATTAACAATCTTCATTCTTGAGGAATCTTTATCCGAATCCGGAAATAAATCTATAGCATATTCTGTATCAGCTAAAATCTTATCCAATGGAATTTTGTTATTATGGTACGGTAAACTGAACGATGGGCCTAAACTTAAAATATTTTTGATATTGACTGGCATATCCACCGATGTCAAATTAACAAACCAATTATCATTAAATTTAAAATAATTTGAATTTTTTTCAATCAGAACATTAATTTTTTTAATTTAATTTGATTTGAATTTGATTTGATTTGATTTTGAATTTGATTTGATTTTGAATTTGTTTTTTTTTTTATATAAGTAAACCATAAAATTTATAAATTAATCAATAATTTTTTATTTCTTTTTCTGATTTTGTTTCTTGATTTTGTCTATTTGTATGTTGTAGGCCTTGAAAAAGACAATATATTTGTTGAAACGTTGGCAAGAATTTAAATTTTCTTATTTTTTAAAAAAAAAAGACCGAATCTCACAATCCTTTTCTTAATAAATAGATTATACTTAATTCGAACTGTCGGGGGAACTCTCTAGGATTTTGGGGCCTGTTTCTAGAATGTTCTGTATGTTTTTTGACTGTTTTAAGAGTTAGCTATCTCCTCTCGTCATACTGATTCTATTGTTGCTAGAAGAAATGTGCAAGATCATCCAAATGAACTTGGAACTTGGTTTCAAAAATGGAAAATAGAAGGATACAGGTTTATAATATTTGGATTATTAGGAGATTCGAACATTAGACCAGAATGTATTTAAGGTTGATATAGTTTATTTACATTAGTATTTGTTTAGTTTAGTATTAAATTCTTCAAACATGTTCAGGAAAAAATTTTAATCACAATCACATGTGAAATAATCAACGCCATCTTTTTATTTTTTTTTTTTTATTAAAATGAAAATTAAAACATATAATTAGTGAATAAATTGACAAACAAAAATTAATATACGTAATATATAATATTTTTAACTAAAAGTATTTGGCTAAATAAACTTTGTACACATTCTCTCTTAGTGATACTAATTCTCATGACTAATCCGATTAACATCCCTAATACTGGATGTATATAGATCTGTTCGCTTGCTGACATACTCCAACTATATAAATTTACGTTACACATGTAAGGTGCTAATCTAATCAAAGCATACATTCCTAAGTACCTTAAACTTGTTCATCTAATTTCTATAGAACTATGTTCCCAAAGAATATTTACCCGTATTTATCCTTAATATTTGTTTCAAACTTTATAGTAATTTCAAAAAGATTAAATTCAAGGAATTTTATTTTATTTTCTTCTTTTAGTTTAAAGCGCGTCAGTATCTATGGTCATTAGCGACTGGAGCTTTCTGTCAGTGTAATGCCGGAATCCGCACAGTGTTCTCTCGTTACAGATAACAACACTGTGCATCACTGGACAGTAAATGACATGTGAATTTATAAAATTGTCAAAAAAATTGTTTCAGGTTGTTCAGTGCAGTACAAAAGTAACAAGTACATTAAGCTAAGAAGATATAAGGAAGGACAATGCGGGCTATCTATTTCCAATGTAAATAATAAAACAATATAGAAGTGAATCTTAAATCTCTCAGGTGTGATGGGAGGTTAAATCTAGAGAGAATATTTTAAAATTTTCTTTGTGTTACTTGTTTGTGTTGATTAGCTAACTTTTACTTGATTTCTTTCGATATTTAGAAATTTACCTGTGAATTTACACTATTTTTAAATTAATCCGCATTGTATTATTCTTAGGATATTTTTCTGGGACAACCAGTGATAGCGCACTGGACTGTCAAAGTGAAGGTCCCGGATTGGAGATTCCATCAATGCTGACCTTAGATTTTCTCGTTCTAGGATTCACCTGTTCAGTGAAAGGCAGTGTAGCCATGTAAAGGCACTGCTCTGATAAGGCTCCAAATCTTGAGGTAAGTATAAGGGCCCCATCAAGCTCAAGGAAATCCTTCCCTCCACATATTACTTGATCCTAAAATCCTACCTCAATGAACGGTACTTCCGGGTCAGAAATGGCTCTAAATTCTCCTCCTGTTTCCTCGCGAGGGCCGGAGTACCGCAAGGAAGTATTCTAGGCCCTCTACTTTACACCCTCTACACATCCGATATTCCACAATCCTCGCACACAATCACCGCCTCATTTGCAGATGACACAGCTTTTCTTTCTTCCAATCCAGATCCACAATCCGCCACCCACAACATCCACGAGGAACCCACATACTAGACTTAAACGACAAGAACTAAACACTCGATACAGACTTCTTCTTAGACTACTAGACAAACGTTCCAAACTCTCATTAACAACAAAGTACTGATATACAAAACAATTTTACGAACAATTTGGACTTACGGGGTTGAAGTCTGGGGCTCAACCAAGCGAACCAATTCAAAAAGAATCCAGTCCCTCCAATCCAGAATCCTCCGCAAAAACACCCAAACCCCACATTACGTATCCAACCTGACCTTACACAACGACCTAAAAATCCCTTTCATCGCAGAAATGATATCTTCCCGTTACAAAAAATTCCATGAATCTTTCCTCCTTCATCCTAACCCGCTCGTCCTACAATTGACCTCTGCCCACATTCCAGGCAGTCCTCCCCGCCGTCTGAAACGCCTGTGGCCGCGAGACTTACTTCTTCCATCATCAAATAGCCTAAGTAAACAATAAGGGACATTATTACTGAATAATGTCCCTCACATGTGTGCATGTCTTTATTTTCTTTAATCACTTTTGCTTATTGTATTGTTATACAGTTGTAAATATCAATAAAAATTTAAAAAAAAAAAAAAAAAAAAAGGTAAGGGCCCAGAGGGGCTAACCTAGGACCTTCCCAAAACACGATATAATAATAAAATAAAAATAATGTATTGGTAAATAAGTAACGACCGGATCAATAACGTTTTGAGGTAAAGTATGTGAATGTGCTTATATTTTATGTAATAGGGCATGTAGAATTAGTAATTAAATGTTCATTATTTAATTTTCGACATCTTACGATATTAAGTCAGTAATGAATGTGAGTCTGTGTGTGACAGTGAGCTAGAATCTGCCTACGGGTATGTTAAATCCAATTAGTCAACTAAATCTGCAGGCCCCATACAGTGAGTGATGGAAGTGTCAGTATTAGTGTTGTACGTGTTGTTAGGCTGGGACACTCCGCAGGGACGGCAAGATCCCTAAAGAAGTGGCTAATACCTTTTCACCTACAAAATGCTCTTTTATTAATTAACTTAACTTTTGTGTAGTTCCAGCTGCTGGCTGATCTCATCTCTGCTCTTCCATGTCCTTTAAAATTTTTATAAGTTTTCATTTTTTTTTTTTACACGATAACCCAAAATCTAGTAGAGTGTTTAAGTGTAGAGAAATTCTCCATTCCCTTCTTCATGTTTTTATCTGTCTTGATGGAATTTATTCACAAAAAGTCACACATTCACTTAAAATAAGCAATGAGATAATAATTTAAAAGTAAAATACTGTTAATTTCAACAATAAAAACAATCCACCAATTAAGCTAACTTTGAAAGATGATGCCCGCCATCTGCGGCAGTAGGACATGAAATAGTAACAATTCAATAACCTTGAATTTTTTCAAATTGGGTAAATAAATATAGTTGTATTTGGTTCCGCAGAGCTGGAAAGTATCAGAAATAATTTCCGTGATAGCCTGCTTCTTTTTATGGTCATCGACCGGTTTCGGGAGTTCGCCCATCATCAGGATGTTTTTGTCAACTAGTGTGATAACATAGATTTACATAGAGCAAGATTAGTTTGCTCTTTTAAGTTATTTTGATCGAACTATGTTATCTGATCTCTGTTGATCCATATTTGAAATATAACGTTTGAACGTCCTGTTTGTTTTCATTTTTGATATTATATGATGCTCGTATACGCAATAAACACAAAACACACCATAGTCATTTTTAAGACACAGATCATCATATATATATATATATATATATTACGTGAAAATTTTTTTTCGTATTCATTGACCTCAGAACATAATTTCCATTGGAAATTTCTAAATTTACCACGACCACAATACCTTTCTTTTATTTATTTTGGCTTGGGTATTTTATTAGAAACTCCCATACAGCCAGGTATTGCCTCAGTCTTATTATCATGTTTATTGATATTAATACTTATTAATAATAATTTGCCAGATCTCTAACAATAACAACAATTATGGTATAATAAATTAATAAATACTTTAATAGTTCTCTAACACTAAAGTAATAAATATCTAACAATAACAAATAGAAACTATTATCAATAATACTATTATAATCTTATCTTTATATCCATATCCGTATCTTTGTATCGACTATGAATTTGTATAACACTTTAATGCTATAGTTTTGTCTGTTGCTGTCGTACTTCTTACAGTACAGTCATCTTGCAGTTGTAAGAGTAGTAAAACAAAACGAAACAAAAAAATGAAGAGTTCTAATGAGTATAAAATATTAATTTATTTTATTTTTTTAAGTGATATACGTTTTTGTTATAATATAAAATAAAAGGGTTAAAAATTAATATGATGCAAACTTTCAGACAGTCTGTAATATCTAAGAAAACTCTTAAGTTCTTATAACCGTCTGTCTTTTCTAGTAAAGTTCAGTATATAAGCAATTGTGTTGATATGGCTAGCGGTCCACTAAAGGCGCGCAGTAGCAGCCATGGACTGCAATGCAGGGGTCAAAAGGCGGGCATGATTTTTAATTAAAAAAAATAAAAAAAAAGGAGAAAGATTGGAATGAAGTAGAAGAAAAAGAAAATAAGTCGGATTGTTTTTATAACCCCCCCACGATAATATAAATTTTTTGTTAAATGTTTGTAAATCCAAATTAGTCAGTAATTAATTTATAAATTATTAAATGGGTTATATTCTATGGTTCCTAATTAAAAATTACGTTTATAAATTTTTTTTTTCTTTATCTATGAATTAATTGTAAAATTTATTATACCTGAGAATTCAATTAAAGCTTTGCTTTAAACTTGTATGATTTCCTAGATATAAACAGAAGTTACTTAACTAATGATTCTCTGTTATATGCCTTCCAATAGATTTATCTCATTAATTTATCTGTTCACAACATTCTCAATATCAGACAGGAACTATTTGCTTCTGTTACTAATTACACTAGGTAAATACAATTATTAGTATTATTGGTTATAAATAAAACAGTATTTAATATTTACAAAAAAAAAAATACTTTTAATTCGACATAATTATTATAGATTGGCCGTCTTTTCCCCAGTATTCAGTACCAGCTTAGTGATGTTGAACTGCACTTTCCTCGCCTTTATGTGAGTATTCCTGCCACTTAGTTACAAGTGGCAAAATTTCTTTATACTGGAGTTCTTACTGGTGTTTAGTTAAGTCTTGGCGGAATGGGATGAGTTGGCTGACTGGGATGAAGGGGATACGGATCCTCCTCTGCTCGGTAACTCGGTCTGGTATACAGACGGCTCTAAAACTCCGACTGGGGTTGGAGCTGGGGTCTATGGGGGCAGGCCTAAAGTCAAGATTAAGGCCAGCCTAGGGAAGTACGCTACGGTCTCTCAGGCCGAAGTTGTGACGTTACAACTCTGCGCTAAGAAGATTATAAGGCAAGGATTAGAGGGTAGAAGAGTGGCTATATACTCCGATAGTCAAGCAGCCCTGAAGGCACTTTCCTCACAACAAATAGTCTCAAGACTGGTGTGGGACTGCCTATCTGCTCTAACCTTGGTGGAGGCTCGGAATAAGCTGTCACTCGCCTGGATGCCGGGTCATGCGGGGTTCCTTGGCTGGGAGGGCTCGAAGGATACCTTTATAGAGCCCGCGCCGTTCTGCGGGTTGCCCAGGAACCTCATTCACGCTTTTATCAAGGAATAGACAGAAGGCCAGCAGTCTGCGATGTTGAGAAAATACGCCAGGGCAGAGGCAGGCTAAACTCTTCATTAAGAGATATTTACCTAAATTTACCAAGGACCAACTGAGCCATAGCTGAAGGGATATAAGGCTAATAGTGGGTCTACTAATAGGGCATTGCAGGCTGAATAGGCACATGCACCATTTATTATTTGCAGGCAACGTATTATACCGTTTCTGTAGGACCGAGGAGGAAATCCCGGTACTCATCCTTTGTGAGAGTGCCGGGCTGGCGAGAACAAGGTTTCTGCAACTCGGGACTAGTAATCCCGAAGCCACGAGCTTCATGTCGGAGCCACTTTCAGCTTTGCTAGGCCTGATTGAGCGAGCAAAGCTGAAGGATGTGCTATAAACGCAGGGGATCCACAATAGACCTCTCAATGAAGGTCTCAGTGGAATGAGGAGTGGCTCTCCCACGTCTAATCTAATGTAATATAGTTGTCTTGAATACAGATTAAAAAGTATAAACTATATATAAAGAAAAAACTACTTTTGCCCCCTCCCTAGAACTCTGAACGCCCAGAAAATATTCTTTTTTTTTCGGAAAAAAGTTTCAAATAAAAGGGACAAGCCTAAATCAGGTAATTAGCATATCAAAGCAAATTTCCGTTGGGAACTTTATTATTGGTAATATTACAGTAAAAAGAAAAAAAAAGTTACATTGAATTCGTATTTCCGGTCAACTGATTTTTCTTTAAACTTGGTAACTTAGCGTCACATAAAATTTTTATTAATTTTTTATAGGTATAGTAAATATACTGAAACGACATTTCTAAAAAAAAAAAGATAACGTTAACCTTTCTCCAGAAAAACCATAAAATGAATTTTACTATAAAATATTTCAAATTTATTGTTTATTCAAAATATTCAAATTGAATGTTTATTCAAACATTTAAAGTTGCGCTTACATTAAATACAAATGGGCTAAAGCTAGGAGAGATGACGCACATTTCAAAGTTATGCCCTGTATCAAAATATAGGAAATATATTAAAGAGGTAATTCTTATAAAACATATGTCAACTACTATTATCTGCAAAAAAATGTCATTTTTCAAAATAAATACAACCTCATTTATTCCAGAAACAAAATACAAAT
This sequence comes from Triatoma infestans, assembly GCA_011037195.1. NCBI lineage: Eukaryota > Metazoa > Arthropoda > Insecta > Hemiptera > Reduviidae > Triatoma > Triatoma infestans. The sequence continues at coordinate 16,624 of JAAEAF010006372.1, read as the reverse complement.
ACACTACATTTGGCCGTCTCTCCTACTATGGTAGGATAGATGACGCACCATAGATAGGAGATTTAGCAATTAAGAATGTTGGAGGGGCAGGATCGCATGTAAAGTAGCACTTAAATAAAATCTTAATGGACCCTCCAGAACAGTTCAAAAATAGTTTTTCAAATAAATCAGTTTTTCAGTGTAAAATGTTTCAAATGAAAGTAATAGGCATGTAAGTGTTGAATATTTTAACGTTTTTCCCTCTAAACTAGCTATTGCAACTAGTTTTAAGTGGGTTCGTTTAGATAAAATACTTTAAACTTCAATAAGAAAAATACCAATTTATGGTTTTACACAATAAATTACAAAATACAACACTTAATAATAATTAATTCACAGTTTAAACCACAAAAGTTCACTTTGTTCACTATTTATACACTTTTCACAAACGTACACTTAGTTTATAACAAGAAACTCTCTGCAAACTCTCTGTTGTGCCACTATTTATACCGGTGGAGAAGGGTCTAGAACTTTCTCGATTCTTATAGAAACAGCTAGAGCGCGCCACCAGCGCTTCCTAGCGGCGCCTAGGAGAACTTGAGGTACTTGCCTTCTCTCCTAGATAGCACCAGTGGCTGCATAACAATATAATAAGAAGCTTAAAGAAAATCTTTAGAACCATTTTCGAGCAAATATTTTTTAGGATATTTTGTACCACGCACACACACACATACACACACACACACACACACACACACACACACACACACACACACACCCTTGCACATACAGATCATTCGATAAAAACATTTTTGGTAAAAGGAAATATTGCGACGATGGTGTCCAATTTACGAAATTGGGTTTTTACCGGAAATACTTGTCTTGATGTCCGTTAAGAATGAAAAAAATATGTTCAGCGAATGGTTTATATAAAAAATATATATTTTATTTATAACATTTGAAACAATTCTCCGGAAAAACTGATTTTGAGTAAAAGTTTAAGCTTCCCTCTAATGTACCACTTCAATACAATATGGTTCTATCACCTAATATAACCATCTTTCATTAGAAGCATTACTTGAATACATTACGATTCCAAGTTTGAAGGAAATCGATAACCGGAAGTGTGACATTACAGAATTAGGTGTTTGAGTTTTTTGGATTTTTTTTTTTTCAAAAACGACTATATAACAATTTAAACTTGGATTGCTAGATTTATCACAAATAAAACATTTCTCAAAAAAAAAATAATAATAATTTTAGATAATTGTGCAGATATTATTACGTTAAATTTTATTGGCGCTACGTTAAATGCAATTGGCGCGCTCTTCTGGACGACTTGTACTTATTTATGATAGGACAATTACGTAAAATTTGATTTCGAGGACAATTTGTCCCTCTATAAGTATATAATTATATTGAACAGGATTAAGAGAAAATAGTATGAGAAATTTCACACTAGACAGCAAAATGTGTAATCCTATGAAAAAAAAAACTCAATTACCAAAATCTGACAAGTTCGTAAACACTTGCTCCTATAGTAATAAGAGAATATAAAAACTTCAAATAAAAAATCAAGTTGTCATAAAAATTTCGAAATAAACAAATAGTTGTTATCACTATAATTATTTATAAAATGTTTAAATATTTCACAATATATGTTGAAGATTCTGAAATGGTTCAAACATTTTTCTGCACAACCAATAAATATGAATGAAATTATTAACTTATTTTATGTTTACATTTTTTTTTTTTTTTTTTAAATTAGCCAGGTTGAAAAAGTGTACAATGTTAACTATCTTTTAGGAATTATAATTTTTTATTGTTTTTGTTTGTTGCTATACTCTCATATTACCAGGAAAATGAATGTTAGAATCAGAGAGAAGTAGATGTTTGCGTTTTCCGGAAATGGGTCTTGTTTCCGCTCTCTAATGGATTCTACTTGAACACGAACTAGGCAGTTTTTTTAATACCTTATATTGTTCCCAAGTAAAACACTTGCATTATTTAAATCCCCCCTCCCCTTTTTTTCTCTTTTTTTTTATAAATATTGTTATTTGTTAAAAGTTGCATACATTTAAAATACAATAAATAAATGTAGCTACCAGTATAAAATAAATTAATGTACTTTCGTGAAGAAAAATTAAGTAAATATTTTTCCATATACAAACACAAATATCAAGATTGAACTCTAAATTATTTTTTTTTTTTTAATAAGATCAATAATTTTATTTTTTTATTTAGCCCAGCAAATCATTACTTATCAAACTGTAAGTAAATTAATGTTGAATAGATTTGTTTTTTAATTAGGATAAGTTTAATTTTAAAACATTATGCAATAAATAATTAACTTGCTGTGGTAGAAGCAGTAGGCAGTGTTTTTTATTAATAAATTATATACATAAAATCGCTATTAATCAATATGTATAATGAATATATTTTTAATCAATAAGGCGGTGGCTACTCAAAATGCTATTGGCTGTGTGACGTTATAGGAGTGGGGATAATATACTCAGTTTGACTAGAACTGAAGCCAGTGGTTTTGTTATATATAATAAAATCGATATTTATAATATTAAGGTAGTGACAGGTACAGTCACTGCGCGTGCTTGAAACTCGCAATGCTATTGGCTGTGACATCGTGGCTGTGTGGAGAAATGTTATTCTAGTAAATTGTTTTGCCAGAAGCAGTTCAGTTCTTTGTAAGTGCGCGTTGTTATTAAAAAGTGAAATAGCAGCGGCAGGAAGTTGGAAGAGGTAAGACAATCTTTTTTCTTTATTATTTTATGTGTAAGTTAGGTTATGATGCTTTTTCGCCATATTTCTTTTTTTAATTTGAGTTATTTGAGATTGATATTTTTGCTTTTGTGAATTGGGAGGGGGAAATGGAAAGTTCAAAAACAATTATGAGATTGCGGGGGTAGAGTTAAAATAGAAGGGTACGTTGTGACGTAACGTCATAATGATCTTCTAATTGTAAAGAAAAGTAGAACATTTACATAGTTATAATAACGTAGTGATAATAATTAGAACATTTACATAGTTATAATAGGAATATAGGAAAAAATGAGGTAATAGAGTGATAAGTGTGTGTCGGGAGTGGGGAGAGACGAACGAAAGCGATCGGTAGTTGCTGGGGTGGAGAGTTGAGCAGAGAAGGACAGTAGCGAGGAGTTGGAAGGGCAGTGAGCCCTAGCCCGACCGAGCGTCTGGACACAGCAGTACACGTAATTGGTAGCCGCACACCTCTATCTGCACATCGCTAGCTGCTAAAAGGTGGTAGCTCGTCTTTAACTGTACCAAGTAATAGCCGCACATCGGGCTCACCAGTCCATATCCAGAGGAGAACGCGACAGGTACCTGTGTGGTTGGTGTGGAATTGTGAAGCTCGCTCCCCCACCCCCACCCTCGCTGGCATCACTATCAACGGCAAGGAGTGGCGTGGGGAACGTTTTATTTAACCGAGCACTATTAACTCTATAACGAAATAGTCATTCACAAAATAAAACTTATTTTATTAGGTGAAGGATCCTTTTTCGATTTATGTTATTTCGAGTGGTTCAGTAATTATTTCTTGTATCTATTAGATTGTAAGGTTTTTTTGCTGTTAGATTGTAAGGTTTTTTGTTAGATTGTAAGTTTCTTTTTTCATTTTTTGTATTGTAGAAATAAGTAAATAACATTGTGTGCCTGACGTCTATTACCTATTGTTGCCCGACCCTACCCCATCCTCCACCAAATAGCTACCGAGCGTACGCTAAGTCAGCTTAGTGTTATAACGTTGAAAAGTATATCTAACGAGAGGACCATTGTGGCCGACTGGTTTTGGTGATGGACTCCCAACTTAAAGATTGTAGCATCAAATCTCAGATAAGACAAGTTTTTTCCTATAAAAAATTAATTCCCCTCTCGCCCAGAATATGGTGAGGAGCGGGGGTGAGCAGTGTTATAGATGTTTCGGTTAAGTTCCGCCATCCGCTTGTTATTTAAAGTAGGCGGAAGAGATTCTGTTAGCATGAGTAGGGAAGTGAAAGAAAATGGAGTCACCGGTTTGAATGTTAGGTTAAGGAGTGGAGGTGGAAATAAAATGGAGTCATCGGTTTGGATGTTAGGGTAAGGGGTGGAAAGGAAATGGAGTTATCGATTGGATGCTAGGTTAAGGAGTGGGGTCAAAGAAGGTGTGCTAGAACCGCCATTTCTACCTTACAAATGTATGTAGACGGTATGTAGGAAAACATTGGAACTACATTTCAAGTAAATCGTGAAAAATTCTTTCACAAAAAACGCACTTCTAGTTAATGAATTTTGTCCGAAACTTTCGTCTCTAGGTGTTACCTGAACAGAATACCAAGGTTGTTTGCTGGGATTTTTCGTTTTTGAAATGTTCTGTCCAAAGCAAATGCACCTATACACACACCAGTTCATACAAGCCGTTGCCAGAAAAATGTTTTTCCGTATTCAGAGCCCATCGAACATATATTTGTGATAAAAACGAGATTTCGAAAATTTGAAACAATCGTAATACTTCCTCTCACCTCGAGTAAGGGAAAGAGAGAATAGTAGTACGAAGGGCTACAGAGTTAAGTAAATTCATAAAATGCACTCTCTTACTCCCGTCGCATTTATTAGAGAAGTAATTTCAAAAACTTCCGGTCAATGCGCCTTGATATACTTTCTATTTAGGTATCCGGAAAACTCATAATTTTGAATACTTAACTACGATTATCGATCCTATTGACAAATTTTCTTCAAAAAAGAATGTCTGTGGGGAGGGACCAAACTCTACGCTATCCAAAGCCCCAATGGGCCCATATAGAAAAACAACATCGAACTGGGTCTAGAACAAAAATTCAGTCCCGAGTCTAACCCATCTAAGATTTATCGCAGTCCGAACAAATCGGACAATAACCTTAAAGGGAATTAGTCTAAGGTCTTCCACAGACATACTGCGTTCTCCAAAAGTCATGAAACTAATTTCCTCACAACCCAAGCAATCTGTCATACAGATGGATGGGTTTCCTCGTCTGTGTCATAGACTCTAGAAAAGGGATCTTGCATGAGCCTCATTACGTAGAGGTGTGTCCTCAAACCACAATGTCCAATAAGGGTTCCAAAGATGCCTGAGAGAGTTCTCAAATCTCATTTTATTGGAAATTAATGTCAACTTTTTTTTCTTTTTTTTTTATAAACAAAGTGACTTATTTGAAACAAATTTTCACAAATTAAAAACTTATATTAAAGGTTCTAATACAATATCACTTTTTCAATGAGAATCATAATTAATAATTAAGGAATTAATTGTTCATTTTTTTAGAGCATTTAAAAAATATTTCCCAATAAAATTGCAGAAGATAGAGTTCATTATAATGATTAATCCAGCAGATAGTTATATCTGAATTTATATTTCATATGCAAATACATGTCCATTATTGCTATAATGAAGCAATAAATGCAAAGTATATATATATATATATATTTTGCACTTATACCTAGTGTTTATTATTATATAAATTTCATACATAAATATATATAAATATACAATAAATATATTATGTGTGTGTGTGTGTGTGTGTGTGTCTTATGTATAAACAAGCTATGTACATGCTCAATTGCCAGTCCAACTGCACTGTTTTTGCTGAGTAGGTATCTTTCGGTATTTTGAGTTGAAATTTCTTTTACTCGATTACCAAAAAGTCTGACAATCTATCCCTTCTTCTTAAATTAAATTTAAATTATCTTTATTTAGCAGTACTTTTATGAAATTTGAAATTAACTTAACTTGATAAAATTAACTTTTGATACCAATTCTTTTTATTTTAACATATGAATTTCAGAAAAATTATTTACTCTAAGTTCTGATTTAACAGGTTGTATTTTGAATGCGAGTATTTAATTGCTGAGTGATATTTTGTATCTCTAAACAATCAACACAGATTTATTTTCTCCAAGTGAATCATAACTTGTTACTGCAATTGATACGAATATGGTTTTATTATGCAACGAGGAGAAATTTGCTACGAGTCTAATCTCTTTGGTTGTTATCGAGAGATATAAACATTAGATTAATTTAAGCTTATGGAAACAGGCATTTCAAAATAATGTACAAAATAAGTTATTTATTGCAAACCTGCAACAAATGTAATATGCAATGTTGTCGTCGGATATCCATATGGATGGTTTGAAATAGTGAACGACAGCTATCCAGCAAAGGCAACTATAATATATCATAAATCATATAAATATCATTATGGGTTTAGAGTGTGTGCGCTCAAAAGAGTATCCAGATGGTCAGCTGCTATAAACGCCTTAGATGTCTTGGTAGATCAGTTTGGAGAGAAAATGTTAAGTAGTTTAAATGATTTGAATGAGTGAATAATTTGAATGCATAATTTAAATAGTAGGATTTGTTTATTGTGGCGGCGAAGGGAAAATTGTCAGTATGGAGGTAGGAGACGGGCATTGATTATGCTGTATAGGATTTTAGATTATAGGATGTGTATGCAATAGATGTTATGTGTTTGGCAGTCATTAATAATTCACTTAGTATGTTTATTTAAGGGCTAAAAGGGAATTGTATAGTTGTCTTTTGCAAGGTTTGTTGTATTATAGGCTTTGATCGTTTGTCTGGTAGTTTTTTCTAACGTTCTGTATCAGAAATCAATTCATTTCATTTCAATGGAATATTGGAATTCCATGTCAATAGTTTATCTAAGTTGAATCTGAGGTAAGGATTTAAGTCAACGGGTTTGGGAGGAAAGAGTGGTTGAAATGTGCTGGGTAGTTTCCGTTTTTACTATTAATAATGGGTGTCTGAAGGTGCGAGACCTAAACCACTATGACTCTTAACCCCACAAAAAGAATACCGGTCTGACTACAACATCTTAAGATATCTTTTATTAGTGAAGCGGGGACACTGATATAAGTTACTGGTACACCATTTCTCTGACTACCCCGTCACAATTTTTGATGTAAAGTACTAAACGTCGTATCTTTTTGTGCAAATGATCGGTTATCCAAGAGTTTTGCAGTCAATGCACCCAACATGACTCTCACTTGTGCCTTACTGTTACTGTAAGGTGGAAAGGTTGAATGGAGATGTTAAAGAGATGAGGCTATTTTCTGATAGTCAAGCGGCTTTGAATAAGCCGTGCTGGAGCTCTAAGTTAGTGGATCAATGTTGGAGAAGACTTAATGGCCTTGCTGAGACGAACTCTTCTTTCCATGACTTCTCAGGATGAGAAGATAATTTATACATCTCTTTACCTGGAGACAATCTTCCGTGTCTCTCCAGTGCTTCTCCAGTTGCCTATATCTCCATTGATTGACTTCGCTGTTGCAAAATTGCTTAGTGCGTGCCTGCTGGCTCGAGGCCACAAAATGTAGAGAGGATCTCACTTTAGCAACTCATCCTCCCTCTCATTCCCTTTCATCGGGCTCCCAGATACCTGCATAATTGGGTACCCAGTAGAGTTCCTCTAAGCGGGACCATTGTCTTCTCCTACATTGATCCACTTAACTAGAGCTCCAGCACAGCTTATTCAAAGCGCTTGATTATCAGGAATAACCTCACCGCTATACATCTCCCTGCATTCTTCCACCATATAGAGCATTCAATGATACCAATGATCTCTGCCTAGAAAACAGTGGCCGTACTCCGTAAAGCACGATCTTCCTTTGTTCAGCCCCGATACCCAAGCTTCTGTTTCAGATGGACTAGTTTCATTCTGTCTGAGGCCATCAAAGAAACAGCAAATGACGCCATTGCATTCCTACAATAGCCCTTTGAAGGTGTCCTCCCCCATGCTGCTTATACTGACCATACAACCTCTCTTGAACCCCCATTTCTTACTATTCTCATCAATTTTAGATAGAAGAAATTGGTTCGCTTTTTGGATTATAGATCTCATATTATCTCACAAAGAACAATTTAGTACTCTCTAAAACTACTACGATTCTTTTCATTAGAAGAAAGAACAAAGAGAACTATAAATCTTCTAGTTTTCTCAGTGAAACTCCAAGTATATCAAAGTTAAGTACCTAGGAGTGATCCTGATTTCTAGACTCATTTGGAATGCACATCAAGATATTATAATACAAAACGAGGTCTTTGTAGAGTAAATAGAGCCTATGGGAAAACTGGAGTTTTAGTCCCAAAATGATCTATATACCCAGTTTTGCCCATCATTATCTTTGGAGCAGTGGTGTGTGTGGTGGACTAAAACTGAACAACAGACATCTAAGAAAACTCTGAATGGGGTGCAGAGGTTAGCTGTCTATTAATTATGTGGGCCTCTATGAGCGCCCCGACAATGGCGTTACAAATAATATTGGGACTGTCTCCGCTGTATCTTCTGATATCAGCGGTGGCAAGGTCCATTTTATACAGCCTAATAAACAATTGTTATTGAAAGTAAATCCTTTGCCAGACATATTTACGTAACAGATAAAGTCGACCCGAAACCGACCCGATCAACATGACTGGAGACAGTATCTTACTAAATACAGTTTTGACGTTCCATTTCAGGTGACACTAAAAGCAATAGATATTTGGATATCGAGGAACGATTAAAAAACTTCTTTACTAACGTTTCGGCAAATTTATTGCCTTTTTCAGAGTCTGTATAAATTAGACTCTTTTTATACATATATATATATATATATAACTAATATAACTAGGTGAGCCGTATCTTCACAATTGTTTGGGGCTAGTGGTATTATATAGTACATGGGAAAAAACAGTATTGGGGAAATACTGGATAAGTTGGTAGAGACAATGGGAGTAATTGCCCTAAAATCAATGGCTGAGGTAATAATTTTTATCTCTGGAGATTAGCAGTGTTTGTTTAATCTCTAAAAATTAAAAAAAAAAAAAATTAGAGTGATTAAACAAATTTTAAGATTAAATGAAGTTGCTAAAACTAATATTTTTTTTATTTTTATTTATTATTAATAATTTGTCTCGGGGACATACCCCATACAAATGAGGACTGGTCAAATACAGTGAACGACATAGTAAGAAAAAAGAGACCAGAATATATAAACAATACAATATAGAACAATACAACACAAAATATAGAGGAATAGCAGTAAATACACAGCACACTGCATTGTATCCATATTTTAAATAACAAATGTATAATTTATGAATACAGGAATATAAACCGACAAAAAGTGGCGATATAAGTATATAATCAATCTCTTACACTGTAAACTATTCATTTAGTATAAATGCTCGTGTTTTGAGGCAATTAATTTTAAAGAGGTATAATTGTTTGATTTCATTTTCGTACCTAAAAACGAACACATTGTGGAACTGCTCCGTTGATACATTCTTAACCTGCGGTATGTACTGATTACGAAGAGATTCGTAAACCGGACAAACTACTATTAAGTGGTACAAATCTTCCGCATCATTATGCCCGCATACTGTGCATATTTCCTTGGGTTTTTATTAGGTGTGTGACATTTTTCACTGACAATTTGATCTGGTAATTGCCCGAAAGCCTCAATTGTGTGACTAGTTTCACTATACCAAATGGCAAATTCAATTCGCTAGAATATTGGCAAACCGAACTTGTGGCAAGTAGATCGTTATAAATAGGGCTGTACTTTGCTGAGTGCATTAGTTCTAGGTCATTTAACTTTTGGGATTCCTTATATCTATTTAATGTTCCAGAGATAGACTTTTTAAAGACTGTGGGGTCTGTTTCAAGTAGAATATCATTTGAGCCAATCAAACTCAATAAATAATCCATCTCCGAAAACCAGTTGTACTTTAACGAGGGTTTACGACTAAAATGAATATTTTTTAGCTTCAAAAAGCACAACTTAGGTAGTCTATGGTCTTGCATTTCAAGGAGTTTGCAGATCCAGAACAGCGCTGATTTGACCACATTATAATTGGAGTTAAGCAGATCAAATTCAGTTCGGATAAACCAGGCAGGTGTATTTTTATTTAACGAAAAAAGCCTTTTGTAAAACTCCAGGTGCGCTTTTTCTATTTCAGGTAGATATCTCAACCCCCAGATTTCAACCCCGTAAAAGAGAGCACTCATGGAAATAGCATCATTGATCCTACTTCTACATTCCATTGATCTAAATTTGCCCTTGCGGCATACTTCTAACACTGAGCCAACAGCAGATGAGGCCCTAGATGCGGCAATTTGGAAGCGAGGTGGAACAAACCAGAACTAATATTAAAATAAAGTAAAAGTTCTTAAATTAAACATTTGTTTCAACATTTTAAAAACTATTTAAAATAAATTAAATATTAGAAAACATAATATAATTTTGCTTTACTTTAACCCCTAATATTCTATAACCTTTTTGAAGGTAATCTTCAATTTTTTGATGGACAGCATTCTCTTAAAGTTACCTTATGTTCTGTCTAGTTTTCATATCCTTTTTTTTAACTTTAAGATTCACTGTTGTAGAAAAAATATAATATTTACGTGAGAATTGACTTTTTTAGAACTCCTGTTCAGATGTTATACTCGCTTGCGCTCGTGTGGGCAAACGTGGTGTATATAAAAGTGACTCTTTACTCTCTTTATTTACTTATTTAAATATAAATAACTATTATTTTAAGCTACTTATGTAAAAACAAGAAAAGAATTCCGTATAATGAAATATAATATTGTATAGTGGCATGTATAATATTCATATAGGTAGTATAAAAATTCCAGATTTTTTGTAAGTTTTTTGGTGAATTAATTGTCCTTATAAAAAAAAAAATTGTTTTTATTTCAATTTCTTTTGTTGTTTGTTTTTTTACCATTATTTTAGAATGTTGAAATATTTCGAAATCCTCGATAAACCAAAAGATCTATTTCAATTCATGTCATCGAAATCTTACTCCATTTTTTTTCTATTCCAAGTTAATTTAATTATTTAAAAGAGGGTTTCACAAAATATTTATTTATAAAGAACTCCATTTTATTAAGAATTCTAGAGAATTTTTCATTATAAGGTATGCATTCAATTAATTTTTATTTTTTTTAATATTTCCTCTCCATTTATATTTAATAAATTGCTTTCTTCAATAAAATTTATTTTTTGTTTGGATTATATAAATGGTTAAGAAAAATTTTATTTCAAAAATAATTTATCTAAAAGAGAATGGTATGGAAAAGATCTTTATTTACTTTTTCATTGCCCCTCTCTCACTCTCTCTCTCTCTACACTGCCACTCTTTCGTGTATTATGTTTGGATGGAAACGAAGGGAGGGGGAGGGAGTAAACAAACAAATATCTCCCACGAGAAATACACTCTGGAAGAGAGCTGGCCGGATATGGCTGGGTTTTAATTATTTTATATTTGTCCTCTTCGCCAAAGATATGAGGCCTGTAAAATACTATCCATCCTTTCCAATTTATATGGCTTTCTGGTGGACTCGATATATGGATTTTTTTTTTTTTTTTTTTTTTTTGGCTTCTTAATTTGTTCTTATAAACAGAGAGAAAATGTATGGGAGTGATTATATATCTGAGTATCGAATTATATTTTATCTATTGAATGGGAGATTAATATTTTTACTTGTTACACTTATTGTGACAGTTTTAAAACTTGAAAAGCATCAATTTATGTTTATTAGGACTAGCTGTCTGGGATACTAGCATCACGATTAACTAATCCAAGCGACTAACTAAATCACTTCCCTTAGCAGTGTTCAAATAGTTGTACTACAAATTTTTATCATCGACTCAGCCTAGTGATGTGAGCACGAAGAAGAAGAAAGAAGATATAATTTTTAAATCTAAAAATTATAACTAGTCGTTGGAATTTGGAAAAGGATGCAGCCAGCCGCTATCTGCAGGTCAAGAACCGCGGCAAAACCCTTTTTGTATTTTCTTCAAACAGGGGTCAATATATAGTCATGAGGACCGCCGCAAAACCCTTTTTGTATTTCCTTCATACAAGGGTCAATGTACACTCAAGAGGCCACCCGGCCACCATCTGTTAACAAAGCGTCGCCACCCCGGCCAAAACAGCCTTTGTTAACTGCCGACCTCCCCTAGGGTCAATATACTACGAGAGATGTCTTAGTGTGGCACGTACTTACATATCAACCGATGTGTGAGTGAGGCAAATATAAACGTCGCCCACTGGAGTTCCAGATCAGTTAAGTGCAGTCATCGATCAGTTAAGTCCGAGCTATCCATCAGTTAAGTACGAGTTATAGATCAGTTAAGTTCGAGTTATCAATCAGTTAAGTGCCAGTACGAAAGAAGTTCATATCAGTGCCAGATCAGAAGCACTATCACACAACGCGAGCGCGTCCCTATTTAAGGTTTTAACACTACTTCTTTAATATTTTATATTCATTTCATAATTCTTATATTCATTTACAATTGTGCATCTTAGTTTTTCTGTTTCAATACACTTTAAATTATTTGTTAAAATATAGTTTATTTTCATAAATCACTAGTTCGTATTTCGAATACCAATTCTCTAATCTCTCTAACTAACAACACTTACTCCTTACTTCGACTTCCGGTATCCATAAAACGATACCAATACACCTAGTCTAGTTAATAATCAGATTCTGAACTCTGGATAAAAACCATGCTTGTGTCAAAACAATTGAATAGCATTAATCTGCAATAAGTATTTATTGACCATCTTAGTAAAATTTACATGATGTCCATTACTATGTATAAATTGGGATAAATAACTAGTATAATTATTTAGTGCTGTAAGAAGAAGTATTTGCGATCTTGAATTGTCACTGGAAATACATGTCTCCTGCTCTGCCATACAACGTCCGCTTGGGGAATCTCTCTGAGTCCATCCTTTCCATATACATGCCCAGCCACCTGAGCATACATTTTTTAATATTATTTTGAATGAATTATACAGGAAATTTTACAGAACAAATATTTTCCAAATTTTGGAACTAGTTTCAAACGCTTTATTGGGCAGTTCCATTGCTATTAATAATTTTTTATTTCACTATTCCAATTGGTTTCAGTGATATGTGTAAAGATAATAGAAAATATTTACTTTATTTTTTTTTTTTTTGTTTCTGCGCACCGACTATTAGCGTCAAACTATTATTAAAGACCATTCGAGCTGGCAGCTCGTTCATAACCAAATTCCTAATCGAGAAAATCCACATTTCTCAATGTTCAAACTTTTAGAAAGTAAATTTCATGCCACTGCATCTGTTCAAAATATTGTTCACAATAAAAGAACGGTGAGGCCAAAAAAATGATAGGGACTTATATATTTTATTCTATATTGCTGAAAATTTTAAAATATCTGCTGCTGGAACATTAGGATTTTTAAGAAAATATGGTTATTTTTGTATTTGTGGATGGGTCCGCAATGCTAGATAATATGTGGTATTTTATCCGTCGTGGCATGCACATTACTTTTGTCTCTGACCGGTTTCGGATTTTCATCCATCGTCAGAGCAAATTTACCAAGTTCATGTGGAGAGTTCACTTCAACGCATTGTTGTAGTAGTCGAAGAAAAATTGCAATGAAGTGAAGTTTCTACACGAACTTGGTGAATTTGCTCTGTCGTTGGATGAAAATCCGAAACCGGTCACGAAGAAAAGGAATGTGCATGCCACGACGAATAAAATACCAGATGATTATTAGATTGATGAACCCTATTATACTTAAATAGATTTTTCTATTAATGTTTCGTGTGGCAATCGCTGTCTAACTTGTGACTTTTTTCTTAATTTTTTGTGAAATACCTCGCCTTTTAGAAGGATACCTCTCTGATGTTCGCCATACCATATGTTTTCAGTTAGAGGGCAGGTTGCCCACAATTCGCAAAACATAAACTCAATATTTAAATCGTCAATTTACTGAAAGCTTAATGGACCATGATTATATGGTCCAATTTTTAGGCTGAAAGTTCGCCTGATTTACCCTCAATGGATTATTTTCTCTGAGGTTAATTCAAAAACCGCGGGTAGTGTCCTACATCCAATAACTTCAGTTGTACAATTACAGGATAGAATTTCAGAGTCCTATAGGATCAGTCCTAAAGTCACAAAAGCTACTTTTTGCTCTCCCGATTAATTACACATCGATATATAATCCTATTAGGTATGTTAGTTTTTTTTTTTAATGTATTTTCTTCATTTTTCCCCATTATTTTCCTTGTTCCAGCGTTTATTTCCCACACAACAGATTAATAAAATGTATCTCATTTACTTCTAATTTGAATAATAATCCTTAACGGTCACTTTCGTATCCGTGCAAGTGTTGTCAAGGTCGTCATCTCTGACTAGGTCTGTGTTCATACATACACCTATTATTATTATCCGGTTTTTAAGGAAGTATTGTAATCGTGTCAAATTTTCGATATCGAGTTTTCACCGGAAATATCCGTTTTCAGGTCCCCTGAGTCCAAAAAAGTGGTTTTTAGCAAATGGTCTCTGTTTGTGTGTGTGTGTGTGTGTATGTGAGTGAACAGCATAGCTCAAAAACGAAAAACCGTAGAAAGTTGAAAATTGATATTCCGTTTAGATATCACCATGACATCTGACAGTGGTCATCTGTCAAAATTCCTCAACCGGAGGTACCACTTTACTTGTTGGTTTTTTTACTTTTTTGCGATTTTCTCAAAAATGGCTCCAACGATTTTCATTAAACTTGGTATATCAACTACCCATACAAATAGCTACAACTTTTATTTGTAACATTTCTGTGGGAAAATTCATTTAAGGGCAGTTAATGGGGAAGGTGGGATTAGGTTTTCACCTAAAGTGCTAATTCAGTTTATTAAACAACTCTATCATTAGTTAATTAGAATTAAATATGTTGTTGAAATTCCGAGTTTGATAAAAATCAGATGACCGGAAGTGCATTTACTTTACCACTTTACTAAATGATTTTTCCACTTTTTCGCGATTTTCTGAAACATGGCTCCAACGATTTTCTTTGAACTTGGTATATCAACTACACATACAAAGAGCTACAACTTTTATTTAAAACATTTTTCTAGGAAAATTCATTTAATGGCACTTTTGGGGGAGGGGGGTCTCTAAAGTGCTACTATCATAGTTGATTAAAAATTCTATCTTCCAAAAAAAAATTAATTTGAAATAAATGGATGGCCAAAATTCAGAGTTTCAAGGAAATTAATTAACCGGAAGTGCGCTTTTACTGAATGGTTTTTCAGTTTTCGTCGTATTTGAATTAATTTGGTACACAAACTATAAAATTTGTCAATTAAATTATGAGAACTGGAGTAAGAGAAAGTTGTGTGAGTGTTTCACACCAGATTTTTTATTTGTAAACTTAAGGCGCTTCAACATCTATGGTCATTGGCGCCCGGAGCCTTCCCAGTGCACTGCCAGGTTCCGGACAGTGTTCTCTCGCTACAGACAACACTGTCCATCACCGGACAGTGAGCTGTAGAGGCTCCTAGGAAGAAAAAAGTCTAAGGCAGCACAGCACTCGAACCCGTTTCCTCCGCTTAGGGAGTCCAGTACGCTAACCACTTAGCTATTCTCTTCCCATTATTATTTTAGTATTTAAAATTACTTTTTTCTAGAATATTTAATGTACTATTTCGTCTCCCAATGATAATTTTTGGATACTATTATTATCATATCATTATCATCACAATCATTAATACAATTTCGAGAGCTTAAAACACAGAAACCTGTCCCAGTTTTTATCAATTCAATACCTAAATTAGAGTGCAATAAATTAAAATATATAACAAAATACAAATTTTTCGAAATGATGCATAAATATTAATGTTGAAACGTACAGAATTCTGTTCTCAGGGTAATTACGTAGCTTGGTACCCAATGTAAAAATAATCAGAACCAAATTGGCTGAATAATCTGGGCACACCAGTAAATGTTATTATTTTAAAAGAGAATTTAAATTAAATAAATTGAATTTTCATGTCTATTTACTTTTATATCGAATAAAGATTTTAATTTTTTGTTTTTGTTTTTTTTTTTAATTGGAGAGGAAAGTATTATAAGTATAATTAATTTAAATAAGTTCATGAAATTTACCACTTTAATTAATGAGAAATGGATAATTTATAAATTGTTTACAGCGTTTTCATGTATATGTGTTTGTGTAATACAAGTTTAATTGCTTTATAGCCTTCTATCTCACTCTGTAATTGAATGTAATTCGGTGTGGTTATGTATAGTAACTCATGTTGTCCAGTAAATCATGATTGATGTATTTTGTTATTGTCAATGTAACTATGGCAATTTTGCTACTAAAAATAAAACGAATAAATAATACTAACTAAAAAAAAAAAATCTCGTGTGAAACATTCACACAACTTTCTCTTAATCCAGTTCTCAAAATTATAATTGACAAATTTAATAGTTTGTGTAGCAAATTAATTCAAATACGACGAAAACTGAAAAAAACCGTTAAGACAAAGCGCACTTCCGGTTAACTAATTTCCTTGAAACTCTGAATTTTAGCCATCCATTTATTTAATTAATTTTGTTTGGATGATAGAATTGTATAATCAACTATGATCGCAGTTAAGAGAAAAACATAACCCCACATCTCCCCTAAAAGTGCCATTAAATGAATTTTCCTAGAGAAATGTTTTAAATAAAAGTTGTAGCTCGTTGTATGAGTAGTTGATATGTCAAGTTTAAAAAAAATCTTCGCAGTCATTTTTGAGAAAAATCGCGC
>JAAEAF010006371.1:0-30379 GCA_011037195.1 Triatoma infestans | reverse complement strand
AATATGCTTGATATAAATACAATATTTGAAACTTGACTAATAATATGCTTGATATAAATACAATATTTTAAACTTCAATAAAATTCTAATAATATGCTTGATATAAATACAATATTTGAAACTTGACTAATAATATGCTTGATATAAATACAATATTTTAAACTTCAATAAAATTCTAATAATATGCTTGATATAAATACAATATTTGAAACTTGACTAATAATATGCTTGATATAAATACAATATTTTAAACTTGAATAAAATTCTTATAATATTCTTGACAAATAGATACAAAACTGAATTAAATTTCCATTGATATTATTGGTGAATATAGATGAATATTATTTGAAACAAAATTTGTTTAAAAGTATAGATAAGCATATCTAAGTTTATAAATGGATAAAGAAAATACATAAGTTTGTATCCTGTTCATAAGATAGAAAAAAAAAATATTTGGTGTATAGATACAATATTTTTAAGATTTGCATAAATATTATTATATAAATAGTTAATAATAGTGATAAGGATAATAAAGGAAATTAGTATCCTGGTGAAGAAATACAATTTTTGTATATAGATACCATGCTAAAATTGTTTAAACATATATGAATAAGTATGATGATTAAATCAATAGAAGAAAATAGTGTCCTGGTAATAAGATAGAAGAATTAAAATTGAATGCATAAAAATTTTAAATATATCCACTTTTATTTATATTTGTTTCATTCAGTGCATCTATTTAAGATGCAAGGAGGAAGGAATTTGTGATGTATTATTTAGTGTGTATGTTCGTTTTGTTTATATGTTTGTTTTGTGTTTGTAGACGAATTAAATTACTTTCTTTTTTTGTTTTGCTTCCAACAAGGGTTGGAGTTGTCATACGCTGTCTTATAAATCAAGGTGCAATGATTTAATGTATTTGTTTTAGTTGATTTCTGAATCAACGGTGCAATGATGATTTTGTTTTCTAAATTTGTTTTATGCATAATGTTGTACGAAGAAATTTGTTTTACGAAGAAGGCCTTGATAAAAACGTTTGCTTAATTTATGTAAACTTAATATTAATTTATAACTAGTGGACGAAATCGATTTCTTGCGAGCAGGAATGCAGGAATGCGCAGCTAGGATACGGCCGTAAGGAGAAGTGGGTGTGAGCTCATAAATAATTAATTAATTATTCGAAGTTCGATGAATGTCTGCCTAATTAATTAATAATTCGAAGTTCGATGAATGTCTGCAGACTTAATTAATAATTCGAAGTTCGGTGAATGTCTGCAGATTATGTCGACAGAATTCGAAGTGCTAAAGCTAGATAGATTAAGCGAATATTTTGTTAGTGGTAAACAAGTATTAATATAGCATTAATAAAAAATATATGAATGTATATGGCCATTTGAAAGAAAATTATTTAGTTGGGGTGTTGATTTTAATCACCCTTCAAGGTACATGTGACAAAGAACAATTAAAAGTGAAAGTAGTAAGTATAATAAACTGGGTTTTTTTACCAGGTGCAGAAAGATATCTCCTTTTATTTGTTACTTTTATTGTTCGGTAATTCCTTGAAGATTAAAATTTCCCGATTGACCTGGGAAAATCCTTTCCTTTTGAAGTAAGGTGCTTGTGCCTGGAATTCCTTCCTAATGTTTGTAAGGGACTATGCTTATTGTTATTTCACCCTTTTGTCGACGTTTTTATTCTATTAAACTAGAAGGAATCAATGAAATATATCTAAGAAATAAGGGTTTTTACCTGTTTTGTCGGCGTTGAGACAATGCTGTGGAAGTTATATTCAATTTTTATAATTTTTCCAGTATTTTAATCCTGCAATAAAGTTTAGCATTGTACGGTTTGTTAAATTCCCGTATTGTTTGTTTCTCTAAAATAAGAAATGTATTAGTAAATGCTCTTTATGACTCCTTTTGTCGGTATCTAAAATAAGAAATGTTTTAGTAAATGCTTTGTATCAATGCATTAGTAAATGCTTGTATGATTTCCTTTATGACCTAAAATTCAATGTTTAAATAAATAGGGTGTTTAACCTAAAATTGATAAGAATGAGAATGTATACTATTTAAAATTCACAATAATTAAATGTATAATGATTGGGGTGTATGGCCTAAAATTGACCATAATCAATGTTCAATTCACACTAACGAAATTGTTTAAATGAATAGGGGTATGATCTAAAATTAAATGTTGAAATTGAAACGTGCATTGAAATGTTTAAATAAAATTTTTAAAATGCCTGGGTGTATTTACAGAGATATTTATGTTGAATTTATTTAAAATTTTTAATTAAATGTTTATCTTTCAGTTTAAATTTGGAAATTAATTTTGAATTTTTCCTTGGACTAGAGTATTGTCCCCTCCCAACACCAGGAAAATTTGTCTAAATTTTCCGAAAATGTTTTTAAATTTTTGCCTTTCTTGGCCGTAGATTCATTTTATGTGTGTTTGTTGGTTTTTTCGTAGATGTGCTTTTTTAATTTTGCTTAGATGCACTAATTTTCTTTCGTTATTATTTAAGGTAATTAGTGCAGTCTGGTTGGAAAATATTTTGTAAATTTGGTACGGGTCATGATATTTTTTTGTGAATTTTCCCGTGAGCGTAAAAGTTTTTAAATAAACGTTATCTCCTACATAAAAATTTTGTTTTGAAGCACTTTTATTATAATATTTTTCCCTTATTTGCTTGGCTTTTTCATTATTATTTTTTGCCTGTTGACGAACTTTTTGAATTTTTTCATATAGACATTTTGTATGAATGTTAAAATTTTGAATATCTTTTTGTGGATAGTTTAGTATCCAGGTAAATTGAAATTTGGTACCAAAAACTAATTCATGAGGGCTATAATTTGTTAAAGCATTTTTTGTGGAATTATGTGATGCTTTGTTTAATGAGGGATATTTGTGCCAATTTTTATCAGTTTGTACATAGTGTGATAAATTGTTGGCGATGTCCCTATGTACACGTTCTAAGCGACAATTTGACGCAGGATGGTATGGCGTTGTGCAAACCTTTTTTATTTTTAATAATTCACAGATCTCAAGTATAATTGTCGATGTGAAATTTGCACCCAGATCAGTGAGGAGATATTTGGGCGTACCATATCGAGTAAATATATTGTTAACTATAATTTGAGCAATCGTTTCCGCTTTTTGATTAGCCATCGGAAACATTTCCAAATAGCGGGAATATTGACAAATTATGGTTAATATATATTTATACTCTTCTCCTGTGTCTGTGTTTGTTGATTGTTCCAGTGGGCCGACAACGTCAACTGAAATGGCTTGCCAAACGTTTTTTGGCTCGTTAAATGTGCCTAAGGGTGGTTTGCAAGCGTCAGTAGTCTTTCTTGTGGCACAGCTGTGGCAGGTTTGTACATACTTGCGCACATCATTTGAAATATTCGGCCAAGTGAATTGATTTCTTATACGCTCGTACGTTTTCTGCCTACCATAATGCGCTGATAACGGATTGTCGTGATAAAGGCGCAGAACAGTATCACGCAACCCTGACGGTACCAGAATGCAATTGTCGGAAACTGTAATTAGGAGGCCTTGTTCAGTGAATTTGTATTGCTCGAAGTTTTTAATTGCTGACATTCCGGATCATCAGCTTGTTGTTGAGCTATTTCAAGTAGATCGATGTTTGGATAATATTCGTCCACTGTCTGATCTGTACTGATGCAGCCTATATAACGGCTTAAAGCATCAGCATGCGCGATGTTTTTACCCGATCTATGTTCGATGTAAAAGTCGAATTCGCTTAATTTAAGCGACCATCTATATAATTTAGAATGCGGGTCTTTTAAATTTTGAAGCCACTGCAAAGCTGAGTGGTCAGTTATTATTTTGAATTTGTAGCCGAAAATGATATATCTGTACTGTTTACAGCCAAAGAGAATGGCTAACAGTTCTCTTTCCGTAGTGCAGAGTCTTGTTTCAGTTTCAGACAGTACGCGGGATGAAAAGGCTATTGGACGTTCTTCGCCGTTTATTTGTTGGCTTAGAATTGCAGATATGCCAACATTGCTCGCGTCCGTAATCAATATAAATTCGTAATTATAATTGGGGTATGCCAGAATGGGTGGAGAAATCAATTTTTGTTTTAGAATTTGAAATGCCGATGAACATTGAGAAGACCATACAAACTTGGTATTCTTCTTTGTTAAGTCTGTAAGGGGCTTGGCTATTTCCGAGAAGTTATTAATGAATTTTCTGTAAAAACCTATAAATCCTAAAAATGCTCTGACGTCTTTTAATTTTTTCGGAATTGGATAGGTTTTTAAAGCTTTTAACTTCTCGTGATCTGGAGAAATGCCTTTTTTGCTCAATGTATAGCCTAAATATTTGCATTCTTCTTTGAAGAAGGTACATTTATTTAGGTCTATACAAAGATTGCCCTGCTGTAATTGTCTGAGAATTTTTTGTGTAGATGTTAAATGTTCATGAAATGTTTTGCCGTGAAAAATTAATATGTCGTCAATGAATGTGTGGCATATGTCACCCGTGTAACCCGATAAGAGTTTATCCATTAAACGCTGATATGATCCACTCGCGTTCTTTAAACCGAACGGAACAGATAAGAATTTGTATGTGCCGAATTGTGTTATGAATGTTGTTTTGTCTTCTGATGATTTGTCAAGTCTAATGGAGTGGAATGTGTTTGAGATGTCGAGTGTTGTGAAGTATGTTGTGTCATGTAATGTTGATAATATGTATTGAATGTCTGGAAGAGGATAAATTTCAGATGTGGTGATTGCGTTTAATTTACGCAAATCAACCACGTATCTGTACTGTTTGCGTAACTGGGTGATGTCGTTTGGATCGACTTTTGTGTGATCCGCAGTCTTCTTTTTAACAAGAATCACGGGATGAGCCCAGTTACTCGTTGATGGTTCGATTATTCCTCTATCCAGATTATCTTGTATTAGTGCTTTCAGTATGGGGGCTTCTGAATGTGATAGATTGTAAGGTCGACTGGGTACTGGAGGATGATTTTGTGTGTCTATGTGGTGTGTAATATCTGTAAATTTTGTTTTGTAATCCTTGTCATGAGTGAATGTGTCATAGAATGGAGAAAATGTTTCAACAATTTTGTCTGCTTGTTGTGGAGTGAGATGAGTGAGTTTCTGGCGTAATTGTTGTTGAAAGGCTTGTAATTGTGTTTTTTGTTCGTGCGAGAGTTGTTGAATAGAATTTATGGTATGTTTGTTTGATGAGTTGTACGTCTCAGGGTTGTATCGAATGTGTGCAATTGGAAAATGTTTCGTGATGCAGATTTCATGTTGTGTTGTATTTATTAATGTTATGGCACAAGCATTGTTATGTACGTTAGTCAGTGTGTGGGGTAAGTAAATTCCAGTAGGTAGACTGTCATGTTGTGTCAATATTATGGAACCGTCTGGAATTTTTGTATGTAGCGTGTAAGTATTGACGATGTGTGATCGTGCAGGAATTTTGAATTTGTGTCTGGTTGACAATGTTTCTGGTAAAGTTGTGTTTTGAATGTTGTTAATTTGTGATGTTGTGTTGTCTGTTAAGAATGGAATGACTGTTTTGTTTATGATTATGTTTGAGTTTTTGAAGTTAATAATGGCTTGAAATTTTGTTAGTAGGTCTCTCCCAATGATCATTTCAAATTCATTTTTCAGTTGGGACACTATGAAGTTACCTTGAATTTTTGTGTTTTGGCCTATGGATAATTGAATGGTTGACAGACCATAATTGGGGATAATCTGGTTGATTTTAAAATGATACCAGATTTTTCGGGCATCGATTTGACGTGACTGGCATCTATGAGCGAGTGTGAAGCACCCGTGTCGATCAGAGCTTTCACTTTTTTGTTTTTAATTTGGACGTTGATTAATAAATTATTTGAATCGTTGAGTACCGGGATCAAGACAGTGGTCGCCGTTTGTGAAAACGGCTGAGCGCCTAATCGTTTTTTGAATTATGGAGTGGTACAGCATGCCTTTGCAGTATGCCCTCGTTTTTCACATATCTGGCATGTTGGCGGAACCCATTTATTCGACGTAATGCCAGTATTAAATCTGTTATTATTATTATTATTGCTGTTATTATTATTATTGTTATTATTGTTGGGCATTTGTTTTTTGAAATAGGGCCTACTTTGCCTGAAGGTACGATGGTCTGGCTTAATTGTGGCTTTTTGCCAAAATTAGTGCGCGCTTGTTTATTATTATTAAAATTATTATTGTTATTTTTGCAGTCGCGGTTCCAGTGGTTGCCCTTGCAGTGTTTGCACGGCGAAGGCGGTGAATTTTGTTTATTTCTTTTAGTTCGTACTAATTGGAATTTTTCTGTGCACTCACTGTTCCAGTGTTTGCCAGAACAATGTTTGCAGGGCGACGGAGGTTTATTACTGGAATTGTGATTGGTTTCTGCCTTCTTTAAGGCAAAAACGGAGGCTTGAGATTCCGAGTTTTGGATGTCTCTGAGTGCTATGGCGTAGTTTTGTGCTTCGTCTAGCGTTTTGGGTAATTTGGTTTGCACTTGGGTTTTTATGTTTGCCGGAAGTGATTTAATAAATGCGTCTGTCGTTAATCGTTCAACTAGATTTTGTAACGTTTGTAATGGGTTTTGTTGAGCTTTGAATAAGAGCGATGTGGAAATATGCTTTATTCTGTCAGCAAAAGCTTCGAGAGTTTCTGATGGATTTTGTTGCAAGCTCGTTATTTGCTGCAACAATACCACGGGCGTTTTTTGTTTTTTAAATCTGGCAATTAGATTTTCCGTGGCTAGTCGGTAGGTTAAAATGATGTTATCATTTGTACACTGCGTTTTAAATGTGTCAAAGAAAATTTTGGCCGCACCCGTTAATTTTAAAATTAGGATTTCCAGTTTGTCGGCTTCTGACCATCCCGAAATCGCACTATAGTTATTGATTTGGTCTATGAAAGAATTTATGTCGCTATTATGCGCTCCAACAAATACCCGTAGGTTATTTATTAGTTGTGAATTACGGATGTTAACCGTATTCGTAGAGTTAATTTTATTTAATAAATACGCGATTGCTTCATCAGCAGATTTTTGTTGGCCATCGATTGTATAAGTAGACATGATTTTAGAGAGTCTTCCTTTTAAAATTAACAAATTGCCACTTGTAGGAAGATTATGTTGTTTTAATTTCTGAATAATTTCGGCTCTTTTCATAAAAAGGAAGTCGAAATTTAAAAAAATATGAAATGTGCAAATAAATGTAACAAAAAATAGTGGAAATTAAAATATTTAAAAGTGTAAAACTAGTATGAATAATAATAAAAAATAATTGAAATTTATATCTTACCTTTTAATGAGAAACGGCTGGGTTTCGATAGCGCTGCCACCAATGTAAGAGTGTTGTGAGGAGATGTTGGTTGTTGATGATGAAAGATAAACACCTTAAGATGGTGATAATATATATAATTGATATATGTATATATATATAACTGACTGCCAGGGACTTTACACTTTAGAATTTAGAACTGAACTGAACTGACAGACTGACGTGGCTAAAATGATATGTACGGAGTGTGAATCAACAGAATGATGTCTGATGTGAAAGACTGAATTGAACAGAATGATCCTTGACTGTCTCTCTCTCATATATATATCCACTGGCCGAACCTCTCCTCTCTGTGCGAGAGGGGCTGTTCTCTCCGCTAGAGTGGATGAGTGGTGGGGGTTCACTACCCCTACATGCATACTAATATTATTTTATTTAAAATTAACAACACAGTATTTTATTATTAAATCCAGACTGTTTTGTGAATGAATATATATATATATATTTTTTTTTTAATTTAAGGCGGGTGAACATCTATGGTCACTGGCGCCCGGAGCCTTCTCTTGTTATAGACAACACTGTCCATTACCGGACAGTCAGCTGTAGAGTCTCCTAGGAAGAAAAGGTCTCTTAGATTTTTTTTATTTATTTGTAGCACAGTGGACTCGAACCCGGTCCTCCGTGTGGGAGTCCAGTAAGCTAACCACTTAGCTATTCCCTTCCCTAATGAATATTTTATTAATAATCTATTGAATTATTATTTTTGTTGATTAAAACGACTTTTCAGACTTTAATTTACTTTATTTTTTTAAACAAACATTTTTGGGGCATATTTTTCTTTTTTCTTCCAAAGAGAACGAGTGAGTGAAACAGTAAAGATCGCTATATTATTTATTGTGTATTATGCGAAAAACTTATAGAAAATGCAGCTAAATTTTCATTGATAATAATACCACCTAAGTTAAAAGTAGATTTTTTTCTATGCTACCAAAGTAATTTGCTGCAATATCGATTGTCGTTAGAAACACTAATTTGTTCGTTGAAACATAATCGTTTTTCGTTAATTGTGACAGTTTTGTCAGGCTAAATATGCTGTTAATTGGTACATACTTTGTATTAATATTCCCAGAAACAATTTCTGGATGATTGAGGGCGCAGTCCATCAGACATTGTATTGGAGAGTTTCTTCCATCATCTCTCCACGGAATATACAGGGCTGTCGCCTTCTCGGCCCAATTTTTTTCAGATGACTAAATGCCCCGTGAGACTGACTATTTTTATTCAGGCTCGTGCATTCCTCAGTTCTTTTTCGATGTAGCAGAAGATTATTAGCAAATCAGTGGTCCTATAATTCCGTTTCTTATTTAGTAAATTTGAAAAACTTATTTATTGTTTTTTTTTTTGTTTTTTTTTTAAATGTTTTATGGCGTCGACTGCTGAGGTCTTTGGCCACATTCTTCGCCGTGTATGTCTGTAGAAATGCATGGAATATTTTCATTATTTTCTGAATATCTAATTTTTATCTTCCTCTATACTCACTACTAGATAACACAGCCGTCTTAGTACTAGATGTATATAGACTTCGGTATATACAACCATTCCAAACCAATACTACCAAAATAATACTACAATACCAAATACGTTCATTTCAATAAATACATCCATTCCATCACAAACCTAATTTAAAAGTGGGTGGAGTACTGGATATTCCTCGCACCCCGCGGACTTAAAACTAAAATAAAACTGTGTACACTATTTACATAACGTTCATACTCACATTCACACAGTGCCGGGGTTGCCATTCCCGGCTCAGACCCGCCCCTCCAAAAGTCAGTGGCTCCCGAATTAAAAACAGTGCAGGAGAGGTTTCCTACACGACCAAAAGTTGCCACCCCTGGTCGGAATTGCCCCCCCCCCCCACACCCATTCTCACAATCTTTCATTCCGACAAAAATTTAAAACCTTATTCTAGAACCTATGTTATCACTTACAAGCTAGTGGATTGTAGTACTCGATATTCCTACAATCCCGATCTGTCTAACCTAACTAATAAACTACATATAAAAATTAACTAACACACAATACTCTTTCATGCAAATAAATTACTTTCATACAACTACTTTCATCCAAATAAATTACTTTCATACAACTACTTTCATCCAAATAAATTACTTTCATACAAGTACTTTCATCCTTTCAGCTATATACATCTATGTACAATTATATAAAATATATTAAATTTGTCTATATATTCCTAATGCTCTTAAAAAATCAATCACTCCTTTAATCTTATCGCTTTCCTCCAGATTCTCTTTCAGGTTGTCTGATAAGTTATAAAGCCGTCGCATATAGAGTAAATTTCTGCAGGTGCATAGTAGATGACGAACAGTAAGGCGTTCGCCGCACCTTTCGCACAATGGCGGTTCTCGACCAGCCAAGAGGTGCTGATGTGTGAGAAGTGTGTGACCTAGTCTAAGCCGATGAATTTTGACTCGCTCGTTTCTGTTTAAAGAGAGAGGAGGCTGCCATCTGTTTACAGACTTCTTTATTATGGATAGGGCATTTTCAATGTGTTGCCATTCCTGTTGCCATTTTTCATTTATGATATGCGTTAAATATGCCTTAACGTCTGACTGTTTGGCTATAATTACCTCTGGTGTCTCTTTTTCTGTGGCTTGCCGAGCTGCTTTATCAGCCATCTCGTTACCTTTTATTCCAATGTGACTAGGTATCCATACAAAAATGATGGTTTTGCCACTGTCAGTTAAGGAAGTTATGAGAGCCAAAATCCGCTGATTAAAAGTATCACTTGAAAATTTTTCTTTTAAACTTTGAAGTACACTCAGTGAGTCCGAGGCAATCAAGAACTTGGAAATGTTTGTCGACATTGTACAGAACAATAAAGCTTGCCAAATCGCATATTGTTCAGCAGTGTAAACTGAAGTATACTTCGGGAGCATCCACGAATGTTGCTGGTTATCAACGACAAATGCACTGCCTACACCTGTATCTGTTTTAGAGCCATCGGTATATATCACAGTAAAGTCCGAATGCTCTTCTAGGATAGCATGAAATTTTTTCTGGTACATTTCACTGGGCGTATCGTTTTTATGTAAATTTGTGAGCTCATTAAGCATTCTTACGGATGATATCTTCCATGGAGGAACTTCGGTAGGACCAGTGGACAGCATTCTTGGCAGACGGAAACCACAGTTTCGTAGAAGTTCAAATGCTCGCACCCCAACTGGTCTCGTAATTGTAGGCCTTGTCTCATACCTTCGCTTTTTACAAAAGAGTACATCATAGTTCTGGTGTTTTGGGTTGGCCCTAATAGTAGAAACGTAGGCCATCAGGATTTTCTGCCTCCGGAATCGTAGTGGCAGAAGACCCGATTCACTGTACAGACTAACAGAGGGTGTTGTCGGGAATGCTCCCAGAGCGTATCTAATGCCTCTGTGATGTATAGGATCAAGAGTTTTTAAAACAGACTTACGTGCTGATGCGTAAGCTATACATCCATAGTCTATACGGGAGAGCACCAATGATCCGTAAATTCTGAGTAAAGTGTCGGGGTCGGCACCCCATTTGCAATTTCCGAGGCACTTCATAATATTTAAAGCTTTCTTACATCTCAGTACCAGATCGTTTATATGCAGTCGCCAATTTAGCTTTGAATCAAAAATCAAGCCTAAGAATCTGGCCGACTCTTTGCATTCTATTGGCATGTTTTTGATGGTAAGCCGTGGGTCACAGTGCGGTTTTCTCAGTCTGCAGAAATGTACATACTGAGTTTTTTCAGCTGAAAATTTAAATCCTACTTTCTCTGCGTTTTGAACAATCTGGTCTATCGACATTTGCAATTTTCTATTAATTTTTTCTATTGTTTTATCTGTGCAGAAAATAGTGAGGTCATCTACGTAGAGGCATTTATTGACAGAGGGATCTATTTCGGAAGCAATGTTATTAACAGCCACTGCAAAGAGGTTGACACTTATAGTAGACCCTTGAGGAATACCATTTTCTAAATTTTTAACCGAGGAGAATGTATTTCCCACTCTCACCCGGAAGGTGCGGTCACTTAGAAAGGAGGATATAAATAGTGGCAAGTTTCCTCGGAGACCCCAGCCATAGAGTTTTCGAAGTATACCATACCGCCAGGTCATATCATATGCTTTCTCCAGATCGAAAAATACTGCGACAGTATGTTCCTTATTTTTGAAGGAGTCTTGAATTTTATTTTCTAGATATACTAAGTGATCTAAAGTCGATCTGTTTTTATGAAAACCCGCTTGATGTTCTACCAACAGAGAATTTCTTTCAAGGTACCATATTAGCCTCGCGTTAGCCATTCTTTCTAGGATCTTTCCAAGGCAACACGTAAGACTAATGGGTCGATAACTGGAGGGAAGTAAAGGATCTTTTCCTGGTTTTAGAAGCGGTACAATGATGGCTTCCTTCCATTGTCTCGGGTAACAATTAGACTCCCAGATTTTATTGAAAAGTGTTAGCATTATTAATTTTATATGTTCGGGGAGATTCGCGAGCATCTCATAATGTATAGTGTCAGGACCTGGGGCTGTGGATTTTTTGAACTTAAGGGCTTCCTTAAGTTCAACCATTGTAAAGCCTACGTTATAATCATATTCCTCGTTGGTACTGAAATCTAAAGGAATCTCACGTTCACTTCTAGTTGCAAGAAACCGATGGTCATAATTGTTTGAACTGCTCGCTTTTTCAAACTGGTTTGCTAAGGATTCCACTATAGCATTTGGAGAGTTAGCTATAATTCCATTATCCAGTCGGATATTTGTAAGTGCAAAGGGGGTTTTATTACCGGCTATTGCTTTAACTTTTTTCCAGACGTCTGTTAATGGAGTTTCTGGTTTGATTGAGGAGACATACTCAACCCAGGCAGATCGTTTGCTTTCCAGTATGACTAGACGT
Source organism: Triatoma infestans (assembly GCA_011037195.1). Classification (NCBI taxonomy): domain Eukaryota; kingdom Metazoa; phylum Arthropoda; class Insecta; order Hemiptera; family Reduviidae; genus Triatoma; species Triatoma infestans. Next base: position 18,144 of record JAAEAF010006371.1, on the reverse strand, counting down.
GCTTTAGCTCTGGCTTTTTTGAATTTTATCAGGTTTTCACTGGTAGGGTTCCTACGGATCTATTAAATGCTTGCTTTTTCAATTTGATTATGTTACTTACCTGGGGATTCCACCATGGTACCACCCGTTTAGCTGGTTTTTCGCTATTTCTAGGAATTGTAGCTTCCGCTGCAGCAAGAATTGATTGGGTCAGTGTATCAACTAACTCTGAGGGGTCAATATTCTGTGGTGGCGTAACAATTTTCTCTTGGAAGAGTGACCACTGAGCTTTCTGAATCAACCATTTTCGAGGGACAGACGACATTGCTTTCATTCTACCACTATTTATTATTATCGGAAAGTGGTCACTATTATGGAGGTCGTCCAGGACATTCCATGATAAGCGCATGGAGAGTCTGGGCGACGAAAAAGATAGGTCGATAGCGGAAAAAGTTCCCGTTGCAGCATTAAAATGTGTCGACGATCCCGTGTTTAATAATGTAATGCTGTGACGATCTAATAGCTGTTCTATAAGACGGCCTCTTACATCGTTAGAAGCAGAACCCCAGAGAACATTATGTGCATTAAAATCCCCAACTAGTAAAAATGGAATTGGTAGTTGGGAAACTACCAGCATTAGGTCTTGTAATTGCCATTCGGCATTAGGTAGATATATGTTACATATAGTCACTGATATAGGAAATGATATTTGAATTGCAACAGCTTGGAGCGGTGAATCCAAACTAACTGTAGTGAAGCGTACATTTCCTCTAACTAGGAATGCAACCCCTCCCTTTGCTCGAACATTCACCACTGCGTCTTTCCTTACTACTGCATAATTCCTGAGCGTATAGGGTTGCCCAGGTTTAAGATGTGTCTCTTGTATGCAGGTACAGATAGGGTCATATTTTGTCAGCAGCATCTTCAGATCACAGTAATGTGTTATAATCCCGTTGCAATTCCATTGTAAAATATTCTCCATTTTTTGTTTTCTAAATATTATAGATAGTCTTAAATTCTAAACATTAAAGCTGACAGAAACAAAGAATAAATAGCATAACATAAACATTTTACAATTTTAAATTAGGCACAATGACACAAAACTAAGTTTAATTATTTTCGAGGTTTCCCCTTCGGCCACCCTTTTTTCTTTTTACCCCTACTACGTGGGGACTTCCCTGGACTATATTGGGCCTGAGAACCATCAGAAGAGGGTTCTTCTTCTGCTTCCTTCATTTCGATAAGCTTCCTTTTTTCAGAACCCACTTCTGACCGTGCGGGACTTTGGCTGGTCACCGACCCGGTTCGTGGTCTGAGCGGCACCGGTAGATTACCTAGTCTCTGAATATAAGGTGAGATTGTGTCTTTGGATATAAATACTGTTTTCAAGACTGATACCAGTTGAGGTACCAATTCCTTAACCAGTGATGGTATATCTAGTTTACTTGGTACGCTGGATGTGGCTCTGGCATAAGATATACCTTGTGGAGTGGGAATTATAACTTTCCGTTTCGCCTCCAAGTAGGATATATTTTCCTTCACCTTTACCTCTTGAATAGCCATTTCGGCCTTGAAAACTGGACAATTTCGAGAGCGAGCGGAATGATTACCCCCGCAATTTAAACAAACAATGTGCTCCTCGCATGCTTTCCCTTCATGAATATTTTTGCCACAGACGCAAACCTGTTCATTTGGACACTTCAGAAGGATGTGGCCGTATTGTTGACAACGGAAACAGCGAAGAGGTGCAGGAACATACTGTCTGACAGGAAGTGAATAGAAAGCTACTTTAATCCTGTCTGGTATTTTCGGCTTACTAAATGTCAATATGTGATTTGCTGTATCCTTGAGTTCGCCACTTACTCTAGATTTAATACGTTTAACTTCAATCACTCCCTGATCTTTTAGTTCACACGCTATATCTTCGACAGTACAGTTAAGAAGATCCCTACAGAAAATTACACCTTTGGACGTATTAAGCGTTTGGTGCGCAGTAACTGTAATATTCCAGTCACCCATTCTTTTAATATTACACAGCCTGTTAGATTGTGCAGCAGAAACAGTTTCGATCAGTAATAAACCATCCTTTATCTTTTTGATCATTTTTAGTTCTCCTATCAATCCAAACAATAATTTATTAAGAACAAACGGATTATCTTTAGAGAAATCTCCATTCTCCTTTTTCACGATCAGGAACCGAGGGGATCCCACCTTTTCCTGATTCGTATAAATAGGGTTTTTTGGTGGACCCATTACCACATCCGCTTTTAAAGAGGTGGACGCCTCAATAGAATTTATATTTGTAGGATTCATTAAGGTCCCACGAGTAGCCAAGGAACAAGATCGTCACCCACAGCAGAGCCTGGATACCGCGGGAAGGCTATATTCCAACCGGAGGTCGCCTGGTATCCGGAGGGCACCGTTCGAGACGGCCAGGATCCCCGCCGCCAACCAACCCATCAGCACGGTAGCTTACGCCTTGGGTTAAGGCCCTAAATGTGTATGTACCCTGTGTAGGTATGAGGTGTGTGTGTGTGTGTGTGTGTGTGTGTGTGTGTGTTGTGTGCGTTAGTGACTGTTACATGATATGTTATATGTTCAGTGTACCCCCCTGTCCGGCTGGGCTAGTAGGAAGAGCCGACCTCCCTAAGAAGTGCTAGTCACTTCCCCCGTTATCCTGTTAGTCGCCTCTTACGACATCCCGGATTTGGAGCAGGCCTATTCTGTCCCCGGTCCTGCAGGGGCATTATTTATTGTTAACGACCAATTAGTGGACAATTTTCAAATGTTTTATAACAATTTGCGAATAATAATAACTATTAATTTCCATTATTATTCTTTCCTCAGATTATTATTATAATCATGTACATATAATTGTTTTTTTGTTTTTTTTTTTAAACTTATTAATATAACTTTCATTACTTTCATAACTTTACATATTTTAAAATATATTATATTAAATTAGAAGAAAACTTCATTAAAATCTTAAATGCACTATGGTTACATGCGGAACTAAGTACATTGCACTGCGATGTATTGTGAATAGAGAAATGAAGTCAGTAACGGTGCACGAATATAGAAATCCTTATTGTACATATAAAAAAAAAATGGTTATTGTATAAAAAAAAAAATTGTATGATATGAAAGATTCCCACTTTTATTGAGAACTTACTCTTCTGACACAGTTTGACTTAGTGAAGAAGAATATTCTATTACCGAACAGTTGGCACCACTGGTTGAAAATATTATCGAGAAGTTTAATGAAAGAAAACACATAGGTATGTTGTTACTTGGCATAGATAAAAGCCTTTGATACTGCTTAGCATATCGGAGTCTTCTAAAAGATGATGACTTATGGTTTTATTATTCATATTGTGAGATAAGTACGTATTTTTCTGATAGAACTTTTCAGGTTCATATAGATGAAGTTCTGTTCGATTGAAGAAGCCAGATGATGCGATGTACCTCAGGGCTCAGCGCTTAGTCTAGGACTCTTCACCATCTTCACCTCATAATAATAATAATAATAATATATTTTTATTTTTCATTATTTATTATTCATTATATTTAATATACATATTTCAAGCATGAAGCTTAAGCAAAAATATAAAAGAAAAGCATTCTACAGCTTGGAGATCCTTCAGCCGGAGATCAATGTTACAAAACCAAAAATTAAAAAAAAAAATAAATAAATGAATAAAATTAAATGGATATGTTTTCCTAATAATGATCTAAAAGAAAAAAAGTAAGTAAATGTTTATTAGCGAAAAATGAAGCAACTAAACATGGAAATATATAAGAGACTACATAAAATATTATAAATTAATAACTGCCATTAAAAAGAATTCAAATTCATATTAAGTATAATAATTATTTATAACACCGACAATTAATATAAAATTAATAATTATATTTCTGAACAAGAAAAAAAAAATCTATAATGCCATGCACCGTTTGGCAAAAAAAAATTCAAACAATCGAAGCTATTGAGCAGAAATCCAATGGATTCTTTGGGCAAAATACGATGGCACAGATAACTGAGACGAAATTATGAAAGTGTAGAGCATTCACCCAAAAAGTGAATAATAATCACTTTTACATGCAAATTGCATAAAGTACATAAATTGGTTTGGCTTTCTACCCAAGTAGTAATTCAAAAACAACTGGGTCCCTCTCATTTTAAAAAGCCAAAGCAAATCAGCTAATGCTGAAACTTCAAATTCAGTTCTTTGTAAAAGAGAAAATGAGAAGAAGTCCTAGCAGAGACGATATACTGATCATGCCCCAGACGATAGCCAACTGAATTTTGCCCCAAAATCATCAAGAGTTGTGATTGTCAAGACAAAAACTGAAATCATTTAAATAACACCATGAAAGATGGTTTCAATTTTTAACCAGGAGATAACTTATTGTCTTATTACTTCCAAAGCGATAATTTGAGGAAGTAGAGCTTCTGGAATTCCATACAATATAACATGTGTTGTACATCTTAAGTTTTAACAATATACAGTTATTTACAAAATGTTGAAATACAAATTTCCGGAAATAATTCTTAAACGCCAATAAAATAACGGATTTTAATATAAATCGCAAAAATTAAAAAAATCATAATATGTGGGTGGTCAACTTACTAAAAAAAAAAAAAAAAAAAAAAAAAAAAGTTCAAACTTGATATTTCGTTTAATTTTAGTAGGGGGGGCCCCGACAATAACCTTATGTCAAAAACAGTAAAACGGAAGTACCACTTTACCGAAAGAATTTTTTACTTTTTGCGATTTGTTATTTTAAAATCTGTTATTTTATTGAAGTTTAAGAATTATTCTCGGAAATTTGAACATCACATCTAGTACAACACTGTCTAAGTAGGACCTTTTGTCCTCATGCGTACGAATCCCGTGAGGGCAAAGTCGGTGTTGACCCAGCAACGGGAGAAAAAATAGGAAGCTACAGTTGGTAGCGCACCTAGGTAGCGAAGGTCAGAACTTAACGGCGAGAGAACTGCGACGTGGGAACTCGTCCCCCAATATATCGCCGTCTGCCAAGCCTTGGTCCTTTATGGACTGTTGCGCCATAGGATATTACCTTTATCTTTGACAACATTACCTTTAGCAATGAATTCTGAACTGGATCACTAACATTGCTTTCTATCTAAAGCATACATAATTGGGATATTGAATTCTATTTTAAAATATCCCAGTCTGAAATTAAGAGTATTCAAGTAGAGTGTATTTGTATGTTCCAGAACACTTTTCCACCCCCCCGGCCCACTTCGTCGGCCGGCAAAATCACAGTTTTTAACCCCCACCACAAACCTCCCTTCCTCAGCTGCTCCTATGTGTGCTGATGGATAGAGTGAGGTGTATATATTTTTTTTTTATTCAAGGTCAGCAGCATTTAGAACTGCATCTTAATGTCTGCTGCAATAAAATATGCCAAACTTTTTGTTGTTGAGTCATTCTCTCTTTCCCCCCCCCCCTCATTGTCAATTATTCAACCTGTCTCCCGCTCCCTCCCTCTTCCTATAATTAATATAAGATTAAAAATGAGTAATACACAATGTAAATATAAAAAGTTTATGGCTACGTTTCCGTACATTACTTTATCTGATACAGATTTAGCAATGACATATATGGGTTTATATAGAAACTTGAATCGATTAGAGGACTTGTCTAGAAGATTTTCTCAAAATCTGCTAATGGGCACTGTAATAATTGTGTGTGATCTGCTCCTAATGCTGAAATGTGTCCAGATTCGTGTGTGTGTGACACAATAGATTGGATATCTTACCAAATTCATTATGACTTGAGCAACTTGTTTACAGAAGAGGAGGAAAATTAGATAATTTTCGAAGTACATCTGTGCATAACAAGTTCCTATTAGAACAGGAGGATAATAGGAGAGGGGATAGTACAACATGCTCAAACATGATCCCTGTATCTTTCTTCCGTAGTACTTTTGCATCATGGCAAGTCTTTTCTTTCCATTCAAATCAATAAGGGGATAAGGTTAAATAAAAATACATATGTATACTTAAATGACAATTTAAAAGTACACAGAATTACAATATTGTTTTATACAAACTTTTTGCACATTAAAAGACACAGAATTAAATAACTAGACAATATTATTAATTATGGTGTGAAGGGTATACAGTTTCAATGAAAATGGTTCTTTGGTTTTATAAAGACGTACACATGGTATAATACAATTATTTTTAATTATAACATGAATTTGTTTGCTTTCATATAGATGCAAGGCCGAATAACTTCGACTATTTAAAGTGTTTGCACCTTTAGATTTAAATATAAACACAATAACAGTTGAGTTTTTAATAAACGATAAATATGGAATGTTATTTACTTGTTTTCTTTTGATACATTTATGATTTTTTAAATCATTTACTACTAATATATCATTTATGAATGATTTAGAGTAGAAATTTTTCATATTTACAAAAATATGGTATTCTTTTGTATTTTTTTCTGTAGCAAAACATGCTATATGGCGATTGTCAAATATTTTTAAATTTTGTTTAACAATTATTAATGAATCATTTAATGGCTGAAAACAAATTCTTTCAATTATATTTACTTGAAAATGTTCTTCATTTACAATTTCATCACTTTTTAAGAAAGTCATCTAACAAAATCAAAAAATTATGTTATTATAATATTAATTAATTTAAAAAATTAATAAAATTAATTTCTATATCCTATTGCCTTAGTAGTGATTCCACTATCATCAATTATGCGCTTATCGTCAAAAGGAGATAAGCTTATTTTGTTTATTTTTACAGTATACAAATCATGTTTAATTGATTTTATGTTTTTAACCTGTGTTCTCATAACAGTTTTGGTTTGTAACGTTTTTAAATAATCTTTATATTCAATCAATTTCTTTAACGCAGGTGTTTGGATGCCTTTAGCTTTTAATATGTTAGCAGTATTTGATTTTTCGTCAAAACAAATTGCGTACATTTTTGCTCTTAAACCGACAAATTCTGAAATTATTTTCCCACATGCTTCATCTTTAAATTTCCCTAGTTTCTTTTTATTTTTGCTGGAATAACATGGGTGATTAGGTGGAAAATCCGAAGTATCCATAAAATCTAACATGTTTAACATGTCTTGAAAAAAATCGTCAGTCTTAATAAGATATATAAATGAGTCAGTGTCCATGTAAGCAAGAGTCAATTTTTCCAGGCCATACTTAGGACGCATAACTTCATAGTGATATTCGTACATAATAGTTTTAGATAAATCTAAAATACTCATTCCGATATATATTGGTTTATTAAATTTTATAACTGATTTTAACATATGTACTGCTGCTAAATTTTCTCCATAAATTGTACGATCTATAAATGATGGTTTTGATATTAACTTTTCCAACCTTTTGCTATTACAAACCAATTCTATATTCTTCCTATTTCTACTGTTTTCCATAGTTTTTCCGTACACTGAATTGTTATATAATTTATACAAATCTTTTTCAAAATTGTTGGAGGCGGCTACTCGAAGTTTAGTGTTATGTTCTATGTATGGCTTTAAAAAGTTAGACTGTCGAAATTTTAATACTCTATTTATCTTTTTCATTACTATCCCATGTCTTAATGCTTGTTTTAAAGTTATATAGTGAACTATGTAATTTTTTCTATTATTTAAATGAGGAATTAACTTTTTTTGATTGTTTACTTTTATAATTTCAGGCAAGAAAGGTAGATCGTTATGAATTGCGTGCAATTTCTGGGGGTAATCTAAGTCTACATCTAGAATATATCCATAATCCGAATTCTCTTCTAACTCATCTATACATATTTCTTCTGGGGGTATCCAAGTAAATTCAGCAAGGGGTAAAGGTTTGATCATGGAAAATCCGTACAAGTTATTACAATCTTGATATGAAATGAACGTTGAATCTAAATTTGGATCGTACTCATCCATGTATTTATTGTTTGCCTTACAATGACGGTGAGATACCTGGCATATACCTCCTCTAATTCCATTTTCTATAAACATTATCTGCTCATAGTCCAAAAGTAGTTCTAAACAAACGCCAGTAAACTGAAGCATTGCGTCCCATGAGAGTCCTGGTAAAGTATAATAATGTGCAGGATCAAGGAAATGTGTTTTTAAAGTAATATCTCGGAAATTTTCAAAAATGTCTGATAAGAAAAGTACGTCCGTTTTTAAGTAATGATCGCTGTATTCTCCTAAATTATTACATTTGAAGACTGACCAAACTTGGCAAGCGTGTTCATAATCTGCTGCTGTTATGTTAGAACCTGTAAGTTGATTGTGAAATTCTTCTATGCGTGGTAAAGCAGTAACTTCTAATTTTTCAAAAGACGTTACATAATCATAAGGAAACACTCCTTTTCTTGTTAAAAGCCTAACTTCTTCATCGTTATAAAATTTCTTCACCTCTTTAAAATTTGGCAAATTTCTTATTAACTTATCCAGGCTTTCAGGCATAAATCTATAAGTATCAAGGAATCTAACTGTAATATTACTGTTTATTTGTTTTGAAAACGAAATGTACTTTTCTTCAGTGTTCGGAATAACATTAATTTTGTTAGTATCATATCCAAGTTCTTTAATTATGTAATGGCTATCGTAACCACTTAAGTTATGGAAAAAAACAGGTAGAAATGTCGGATTACTATATCTTAAATTACATGAGCTGTGAGCGGCACCTCTAAATTTACCTGTAATGTGACAGTGATCGTGCACTTTGATATCCCTCTCATTAATGTCAAATGTTTTACCACACATAAAGCACTCTTTAGCAGTTTCGAATATTCTTTGCTCTTCTAAAGTAAGAGGTGTCATTTCCTTATTGATTTGATATATTTTGGAAACCTCCTCGGCTATCATTTTAATACATTGCATAAACTGAGCTGGGGCATTTGGTCCGCTATATAAATATGGTTGTTTAGGTATTTTTGAAGATATGTCAGAAACGTTTTCTGTTGACTTAACGTACAAACAAAAGCTCATTGCTTCATGCTTTTGGAATGGAATAGTTTTTTTATTAACATTTTGTTGTAATTCTTCTGGAATCGGCGTTAAAATTGACTCAAAATCTGAGTATATTACAAAAGGTATTCTTAATTTACGTTCTACATTTTCAAATTTTATAAAAGGTTTATCAATTGGCAGCTCTATTCTAGCTGGTTTATTGTTGTTACAAAGAAGTAAATGTTTGTCTAGTCTTTCTTTGCCGTCATTTTTTATGTAGTAATGTGTAAAACATCGTTTGCAGGTAATTATTTTGCTTGTACTTTTAGTAAGTTGACTGTGAATTAGCCGATTAAAATTTTGAATGTACACATAATGCTGTAAACTGTCTTGGTTAATTAATAACAAATCGCGATGATCGGTCAATTCTTTTTTACAAATTTTCAACGGATATATGTTCTGTTTTTCATCTATACCAAAAACGTTGATCGATATATTATTCCGTTTTTCAAATTTATGTATTTCATGTAAAGGCGTGGGAAATGTAATGTCCGAAAAATCATATTTCTGCAAAACATCAGGCGTGTACTTGCTAAGTCGGTGGGCGTTTTTTTGCACCTGTTTAGCTAAAATTGCATACTGAAAGCATTTGGTATCATTATTTTTCACATTGATACAGGCACCTTTACGAGATATACTAGCAGGTAAAGGTAAGTATGTGTTACCTCTCAGTGGGTTATATTTATTAATTTTTAAACGGACTCCATCAACACCAAATAAAGACCAATTACTTTTCTTTAGTTGCGTCTCCTCCAATTCTTCTTGTAACTTAAAAAAAGCTTTGTTCAATACATGTTCTAAATTTGTTTCTTGAACCGCTATTATATTTTTAGTCTTAACTACTGTTTCTAATTCTTCTCCCAACTGATTATATAGTTTACACTCAACAAAAAGATTAAATTTAATACTGTTATGTTCCTGAATTGATTCTGTTAAGCAGATAATAATTTTATCCTTAATTGATTGAAGAAACGAAGGTAGATCAAAGTTTTGAATGGAACGTATAAAAAATGATTTTAATCTGTTAGAAAATCCTGTTTCATATGCCAAAATACCTTTACCATCATCAGGTTGTGCTAAAAGGGTTGCTCTCTTAGGTTCAATTTTTGTTTTCTTTGGTTGAGGTTCCAGCATACAATATGTTTCGTGGCGAATCAAATTGTAATAGTTATTGAACAGATGGCCACATTTTACACAAAGTCCTTCACATTCCTGTTCACATTGTTTTTCGTGATTCTGTTTTTCTTTTAGATTTGTAAAATTTTTTGAACATTTTTTACAGATATTAAACATGATTCTAAATTATTGAAACTGATGTTAAGTGGTTGAACTTTAGTTTGATTCTAGTTGAAATTTTGTAAAATTATTTCTTTTAATGTGCATTTAAAAGAATAAAAAGTGCATTTTAAACAAATTTTACTTTAAATGAATTATTGGGGTTTAACCCTTCGTAAACTAGTTGTAATGAGCCTGGCTCATAAGTGGATATAATTTCATCCGTAAGTATACTTAAATAGGTACGTGGGAGAAAGCAGTTCATCTGTACCCCGCCTAAGTGTTGCAAAGTTGCTATTACTGTGTCACCAAATCTAGTTTTTGATTTTCTAAAATTTATAACTGTGTACTTTTCATTAATGTTTAAGTCTTTAATAGACTTAACTTCAATGTTGATGTTATTCAGTTTGTTCTTCAAATCGGACATCTGAATAAAAAAATCAAAAATACTTAAAATTTATAAAAAATTACTTATCTTTTACTAAAAAATTATAGAAATACATACAAAATAAAGTATAGGTACTCACTGCGGGGTCAGCTGCTGCTACAATTGATGATCAAATGATGAACTTGATAAAATTGGAGTTCCTTTTATACAGAGTTTAGACTCTTTTTTTTTAAAAATTGCTCAAAGCAGTCTTTGACCCAAACAAATTAATGTATACTATGCAAGTGCATAATGTATATTAATATCTTATGAATTATTAGTGTCTTTGCAAGTGCATAATGTATATTAATATCTAATGAATTATTAGTGTCTTATTAATTTTTTGTAAAATAACTGTCAAGGTTAGACGCCTAGAAATACGCTTTAGCTAGACAATGCATTATAAAATGCATATGTCATTCTTTTTACATTGTTGAAGCCGTCTATAATGTTACTCGCCAGAGGTTATTTTCCATTGCTTTTTAAAAAAGTTTTATTTTTTTTCTTCAATAATTGTTACAAAAATTTAATTTATTTCTGTTTCTATTTTCATTTACTTAAATATATAAGTAAAACTTCAAAACTAATAAAATAAGGTTAAAGAAGAAACAACAAAAAATTATAAAAAAATTATTTAATTCCATGTTTTTGAAACCACATACAGTTTTTATTATTTAAAATATGTAATTTACAAGGACATTCTTTAAGTGTCTTTTCTGAAAGTTGCAGTCCACAATACACACACTGAACACTATTGTTTCTGATCTTGATAAATCCATTAAAGGCTAGTAATTCAGGACTTAGAGTTGTTTTCCAGCCTCTGAAAGTATTCTCCCTAACACCAGAATTGGTAAAATCTACCTTTGGATAGTTGTTCAAAAGCCAAGAAACTAATATTTTCCCGAACTGTAGAGCACAGTTATACTTTGTTTCACCGTGATAGTCGCATTTAGAAAAGTGATGATATGGACATAATTGTTTTAGGCTTGGACAGCCAAAATCCTGAAGGTTGAATACAGTTTTTTCAATAATATCTCCTAGGAATTTACACTTTTCATCACCTTTTGCAAATAGGTAGCCATAGTTCTTTGTCTCATTCCTTAAAATATCATCAAGTTCAGAATAGTCAGAATTTCCAATTTCCCATCCGATTCCATGAAGATTTCTATATACCCATCTATTGGGAGGTGAGTATGGATTTCCATAGGATGGGGGTTTGAATAACCATTGCTTCTCCAGACCAGTCAAGTTGACAATAGCCAGCTCCTTAACGATGAATCCATGCTCGCAGCTTTGATAACCTTGCACATCTATTACTGCAGCGCACATATTGACTGACTACGAGTTCTTCTTTGTTGTGCCTCACTTTATATCAAACTCATCCCTCCCCTTATTATAACAAATTACATTCTTCTAACCATGCCTGATAAAGGATTATATTCCACGAGGCTATCATGTAAAATTAAAGCATATGCAGTGGTATTGGCCTTGAAAGCTTCAGTACATTCCATCTCTAACCTGATGTCTACAGAAGATGATCTAATTGCTTCCGACTGACGGGAACAGTCAATTACAATAATCGGTGCATAATCTCTAAAGTGATTTTTAGACATGAGAGGTTGGTTTGCTTTCCCATAGTAACTGTGTTGAAAATTTTGATACATGTAATACAAAAAACTGAAATAATTCTTGGAAAAATTTACATTTAAATCGTCATATGGATAAATCTCTGAATTTAGATGTAGTTTAACATTAGTAATGTTATTTTGATCGAAAATTGTTGGATCTGCTAGTATGTTATCCTTTCTGTTGGTTTGAAATGCTATAATCACATAGCGAGGTTTCTCCAAATTTGTCGTGGTTTTCAATGTCCACGTATGCTTAGTGGTAGCAGGCAGTGTTGGATACTCGATTAGATCCCATGATCTAAATGCCATGTGTATGGTCTTCCCGTTGTTGATAACATTCAGAAACTTGAGCTTTTGTTGATCAGACACTTTTACGTATGGAATCCTCCAGTGCACTGATTTAAGTTTAATAGGAGCTTTAACTGTTGCATCAGTACCAAATATGGAATCATTATCACTTCTACTTCTGTGCAATATTAGTTCATGTTTCCCTTGTAGAATTATTCTGTTATAATCTTCAAAGAAGCCCATAACTGTGTCCAATGGAATGCAGCAGTCAAAATTACCACCATCATCAATAAGCTTGATATCTGTATTAGGAGGGCTCCAACCAGCTATTTCTAATGCTTTAACTTTATCACTGTTAAAAGAAACATATCCTTTAAGAGTGCTGACAATTCCTGGATTACGGACATGGTCAACTAAAACTCCATTTAATTGATATTTGATTTCATCAAAGAGATACATGAAAGCATTCCTCACTAATCTCACACTTATATCTGGTTTAGTTTCATCTTTCTCTACTTGTCCTTGAATGTAGAGAAAACTCTTTGACGGAACTGTGAAAATATCCTGTTGTTGCACTGAAATAATGATCTCGTCAGAATTATTCAACGATTGTGTATATGGCTGATGTGTATGATACTCATAGTTGGTTATCCTCTCTTCAAAAGACACCCCTTCATTTACATTTAGTATTTCTTCCATCGTGGTTTAACTAAAAGTCCTATTTGCTGGAGAAAGTAGACGTTTAAAGGTGTTAACACTCTGCGGGGTAAACGATGAATACTGGCTGGTTTAACTACAGCTGGTTTATATCCTTGAAAATCAATACCCATTTTTCTTCAGGTGTAGTCGAATAGTAATTACTTCTTCACGAAAGTTCACCAAATTATTGTCTTGGTCTGTAAGAGTTAGTGTAATATTGTCAATTCTCTCTCCAATGACTGGAAAATAAATGACTGGTGTAGGTTCATGTACCAGTTTATAACCTGGAGGAACTGTGGGGGAAAACTCATATATTGTGTGCCCAGGTTTACCATTTCTGTATGATCCTGCAGCTATATTACAGTTTATAGCAATTGTATTTACACCGTGAATTTTCACAATTTCATCTGATTTATGAGTAACGTTTGCATCCAGTACTTTATGATGAGTAAATCCCAGCAAAGGACCAATTGAATGTTCTTTGTTGAAATTAACAGGTTGGGTACACTTGAATTCGACCTTTAAAGTGTTAACATTACCTTTCATTTTAATTGAATGAGGTGACTGCATGTGTCTTTTTAGGTAATCCGCTATAGCTTCAACCTCATAGTTCCCAGTAGGAATAGTAATCACTTTGTCACCATAATGAAATTTATTGTTTACATTTTCAACTATGTTTGGTATCGAGTTATAAGATTGGAAGCTAAGCAAGCCAATGTTATAGTCACCTCCATCTAATAAACTAATTGGTGGAAATATATTAGCGCTAAGGACGCTAGATGTACCTGTTAAGGTAAAAGTATAAGACATGACTAACATCTGTTAACTTTGTTATGCATAATTATAGAGAAATTCTAAACATAAATGTCCACAATAAGGAGTATTCCAATTTTGATACCTCTCACGATTATACATGACTTCACTCTTGTTAAAATAATGTAGCATTTCTAATGGTGGTCTGAGATTCCCAAATGGATCAAAATATATAACTTGGTTACCTTTCTTAATATATGCCACCCAATGAGTTCCAGGATTGTACGCTGACTCTAAATTTACAATAGCACATTCATCAGTTTTAGGAAATTTTGGCAATGTATCACGCATATATACACCTCTAAAATGTGGAATATTTTTAGCGTATTTCATTAATTCAATGTTTGTGAGCGCTCTGTTAGGAAGTAGTCATTCGTTTTTTCTTATATAAAGACCATACCCTTTCTTATACGGTTTAAGGTAAAACCCTTTGCCAATCTGTTGCTCTTCTAATTTTCTATTATGTCTTCTATCTTTTTCCAAACGATCCCTCGCCACCTGTGTATCCTTTACTGCCTTTGCTATCGCTGATGCCCCACCAGCTAAACTTCCTAGTGCAGATAGACCTGCAAATAAGGGTACTAGAAACGGAAGAATTCCGCCAGTTCTTGGAACAGGTAAAACTCTGGGTATTTTTGATGGTTTTGACTTTTTTAAATAACTCTTTGCCTTCTTTAGAGCTTTCTTTGACGCATCACTAATCGACAAAGGTGAATTTACACGTGCTGCTTTTATAACATCTTTAATAGTTTTTACTTTTTTCACCCCACCACCTAATTTTACTTTAGCTTTCATGGCGTTTGTGACTGCCCAGGCTGACGCTTTCTCACCAAAAGAGGCGTCACGTGCCTTTGTTCTTTGCCAAGCTTTATCGGCGAGTATAAGGTCAGCCTTATGTCTTGATTCTAGATCCTTATGTTGAGAGTATGCAATGTCGTGTTCCCGACAGGCTTCGTCCAAAGGATTAATACCTCTATCTCCTCGTTTTAATCTTTCTTGTAGTTTAGTTCCGGGACCGCAAAATCTGTAACCAGGTATGTGCACTTCAAAAGGGAGTTTGTTAATCGCTGAATTTATAAGACCTCTTCCGATAGTTTTGCTTCTCATTATGATGACATTAGTGAGACCAGCAACTATATATATAGTGTCACATCCAATTGATAAATTATGCGTTTAGAGAAGCAAAGTGAAAGTTTACCTATCTGCAATCTATTGAATAATTCGATAGACGAACATATGAAAATAAATCGACATGGTGTACTACTACCGGATAATATTCGAGCACTTATTTGTGGAACTTCAGGTTCTGGTAAAACCAATCTTATGGCTTGTTTGCTTTTACAACCAAATGGACTAAAATTCGCACATGTATATCTTTGCAGTCAGTCGCTTCAACAAGAGAAATATTTATATTTAGAAGAGATTTTTAAACTAGTTCCAGAGATAGGATTCCTTACAATTAATACTACTCAACAAATAATCACTCCTGATATGGCAGAACCAAACTCTGTCATAGTTTTTGATGATATTTCAATGGATGAGCAGGAAAATATCAGGAAATATTTCAGTATGGGACGCCACAAGGACATTGACTGCTTTTATCTTTGCCAAAGTTATGCTAGGATCCCTAAACACCTTATTCGTGACAATGCTAACTTTATCATATTGTTCAAACAGGATGACCTAAATTTAAAACATGTTTATAGTGATCATGTAAGTTCCCCCAGTGTATCATTTGAGAAGTTTAAACAGATGTGCAATATATGCTGGAAGGAGCCGCATGGATTTATAACTCTGGATAAAACAAGAGATTTTAACAATGGTAAGTTTCGGAAGGGGTTGGATACATTTATCTATATATAGGCTGGTAGCAGAATAGATTTCTCATTCCGTCATGGATCCCAAAGTTACTAGACAACTTATTGAAACTTCTAAATCATTACGCAGTAAATTCAAAAGTATGAAGCGAGGTCTTCAATCATCTCAAGAAGAACTAGAAAGGAGTTTGAAACCCATTACGGAGCCACTGCAAGAGCTGGTTCAGCGGAAAAAATGGGGCAAACAAGATGCCCCGTTAATGGAAGATTATGTGCCCTTGAAATTGAAAAAAGATGCTTCAACTGCAACGGACTCACCGATTAAAGCTTCTACTAAAGATACTTCAACTGCAATGGAATCACCGATTAAAGCTTCTACTAAAGATGCTTCAACAGAAACAGAATCTCTAATTAAAGAACCTTTACACTCACCAATTAAAGCTTCTACTCCTGTGCAACTGAAAAGGTATACTATTCCAATAAAACAAGAAGAAACGTTTGAGGATGTAGAAGAGATCACTCCTTTAGAGTACATAAGAAAAATTGATAAACAGGAATTGGAGAAAACTTTAAGGGGGGAAGAAGATATTGGCTCTTTAATAGAACCATATTTATTGAAAATAATAAGTGCCGATCCTAGAGATTTTGATGATAGATATGGAATTAGAATCCTATCAAAAGGTGGGATGACCATTGGAAATGCTCAGGTAACCATAGATGGTGATGATATTAATGTAAATGGAAAATGGTATGAAGGTACACCAGGTTTGTTACAATTGTTATTTTTAAAACAACCGACAGAATATTCAGAAAATGATTTAGACAGTTATAAAGACATTTTAATTAGAAGTAATGCGCATAAGCGACAGTTTAGTGAAGAAAAAGGAATTAGTTCCAGCAGAGGATGGAAATACAGAAATATCATCGCTCCTCTTTTCAGTCCCCCCTCCAAATCACCGGAACAAATTTCAATACAAACTAGGTATACTCCACACGAAACTGCTTCAAACAGACAAACACCTCTGACTTTGATTGCAACAAGACCTGGTAAATACCCGCTAAGATCGAGGGAAACAATTGGTAAAGGCATGTGGGAAGGTCAAAGTATTTATGAATACTGGGATGACCCAAACGAACTGGTTGAACGACTTCGGTTGCTATACGCCTCAGCTAGTGCAGGTCATACAGGGCATGAAAATGAAATTCACTCTATAATTGAAGAGCTGAGAGAGGCTGATATTATTTATTAAACTGGTAAAATTTTGTAATAATTGTTCAGTGCTAGCTTAACACAGCGCCAAATAACATGTCTGTCGACAAATTTGGTAGATCATTACCCCAAATCAAGAAAGTATTTCATGCAAGTGACGATGAAGATGGTGATTATATCGACTTTGAAAATAAACGCTTAATAGGGGGGAGTGATCCTTTGAGGGATCTTGATGCTGTCAATAAGAGATATCTGGAAAAATATGTAACTGACTTAAATGCTTCAGGTAAAAATGACCTAATTACTAAAACATACATGGAAAATTATATAGATAAATTAGATTTACCAACCAAATTATACCTTCAAAACTATCTGAACGAAGATGTTGTAACCAAAAAGTACCTATTAGAAACTTATGATGAGGCTAGAAAATTAGTGACTCAGAAATATGTGCAACGCCTATTTGAAACAATAATAAATAGGCTGAATGCATTCAATCCGAATACTCCTTTAACAGCCGATCAGCTAAAAACAGTTTTTGATTAAGTTTCCAAGTGTTAAGAATAAATATAATACTTGGATTTAGAAATAATTATCAGATGTAAAATTTTTTGTAAAGGATAAGGTGCTTAAATAACAAGGGTAATGTCTTCCAAAAAGGCTGTAGTTGCTGAACTTCATAGACCAGCACGTGTACGCTACCCTCGAAGACGTACACTGCTCAAAGGTATAGATGATTTATGGCAAGCTGATTTAATAGAAATGTTACCATATGCTCGCCAAAATAGTGGTTACAAATACATATTAGCAGTGATTGATTGTTTTTCAAAATATGCCTGGGTGGAACCTGTTAAATCCAAAGGCGCTCAAGATATCACTCAAGCAATGGACAACATTTTTAATTCGAGTGGTAGAGTACCCAAAAATATTCAGACAGATAATGGTAAGGAATTCTACAATGTTTCCTTCAAGAAGCTCATGAAGAAGC